>JAYMFT010153858.1:0-26592 GCA_038088735.1 Panulirus argus
ATATATATATATATATATATATATATATATATATATATATATATATATATATATATATATATATATATATGAGGCTGAATTTGATGATAAAATGTAGACAGATAGATAGATATAATAGTTAATAATGATAAACAGTTATGTATAGAGAGAATAGATTCATTAGTAACGTGTGAAAGAGACTGAAGAGACTAACGATAGAAAAACAAAGATCAAGCAGATTTTCTGTCTTAGTTTGTGATGTGAGACTGAAAGATATTGATGAAAATGTACAAAGAGAGGAAGCTGATGATGCCTGTGTATTCCTCCCTCCGGCAGCGGCGAGTTCCACCTCGGGTACAACCGTTCGTCGCTGGCGGGCGTGTCTTGGTACCACCTCATCCATCCAGAGAACATGCGGGAGGCCCAGACCAAACACCGTCTTAGTGAGTACCATTTTGATATGTGCCTGGCCTGGCCTGGTCCACAGCTGTATATATGTCTATGTCCCAAGGTTCACCTCGACTTAGAAGGAAGTCAGAAATCAAATCATATGCTTTTATCTTTTGTCCAATTGCCTCTCAATGAATATATCAATTGCAGTGTGTGTGTGTGTGTTGTGTTGCCATACCCCTCCTGCACGTGGCTGCGTTGCGGATGAGAAGTCGCCTTCGCGAGGCTTTATCAACATCACTCTACAACACGTTTAGCTGGTGAATACAAGAACCAGACACCATTACGTTAGAGAAGATGTTTACGGGGCTAATTGTAAAGAGAGCCATTCCTAATCAGAGTGGACGTTGAGAAATGATTCGAAGACTTTAGAGATACTAGAAGCTGGAGACGAAGGATTGTACAAACCTGAAGGTTTAGAACGGTTACCCTTCTTTGGAAATGGCTGTGCCAGAACGTGATTCCCAGATGAAGAAATGACGAGAAAATTTTGGTTTCTAAACAAAAGCAGAACAGATAAGCAAGCAGATGCGCAAGTCAAGGAGCACACTTTTTCAAATCACAAGGCGAGTTGCCATCTGGTCCATAAGCCTTGCTTGTAACCAGAGAAAAATGAATAGTGCTTTTCTATAAATATATATAAAAAAAGAAATAAAGGGAGGAGCAAAACATTAGTGAGAGGTGGGTCAGGGGATGAGGGAATCACCCATGATGCGAGCTATAAGAATAAAAAGGAGAGCTAAAAAAGCCTTGTTTCATCGTTAGGAGAAAGAACTAAAGTATCGTAAGAATGGAACAGCGAAGGAAAGGAAGTGCGGCAGTTGTTAGACGTGCTGTTGGCTAAAGAACAAAACGACCTATCAACTGTGGAACGGGACAGGTTGTCACACTTCCCTAGGATAAAGCATGACTTCACCTCACAAATAACATATACGCAATGATTCTGGGAGGGAATGAAAGTCGATTGTGGCTAAGAAGACGGCGGGCTTTTCCATGTCTGATACAGCAGGTCCCTTGCCTGAATAGTCTTCGAACAGGAATGGATGAACGAAGGACTAAAAGAGTGTTAGACGGGAGAAAAGGATATGTGCCTCCATTCCCTTACCAGTAACCTCTGCAATACGTTCTGTAGAGACAGAAGCATCGCCCGAGGAGAGTCATTAATCTTCCTAAGGGAAATCTACGAAAGAACTTCTGTAAGTTAGTTCAGGGTCAGCTCTGTCAAAGTGCCAATACTGGCCTGTAGGTAAAGTAGCCAAGGAGGAAGTGTGGTGAGTAAAGAGACATTTAAAAGTATCAGTAACGTCTCTCCCGGGGTATGGCAATGTTACGTAAATGTAAGACTATCGTACAGTAAGTTTAAGAGTCCTGTACCCACCCGTCACTGTTCTCTGACTGCAACACTGACATACCGTAGGTTTAAGAGTACTGTATCCAATTGGCACTGCTTCCTGACAGTGAGTGTTGCCCCCAACAGTCACCACCAGCGAGCAGGACCGCTCCTGTATAATGCTGCTGCGACTACAGGCCGCCGGAGGCACCTGGCGCTGGGTCCACTGCGTCCTGCAGGTGAAGGACGCCGCAGATCCTGGCAAACAAGGAGCACAGGGGTCGCAGGGCAGCAGTGGCGGCACCAGCAGCAGCAGCACCAACAGTAGCAGCACCAGCAGCAGTAGCGGCGGCACCAGCAGCAGCAGCAGCAGCAGCGGCAGTTCTCAACAGCAGCAGCAGACGCAGCCGGTGATCGTGGCCACCAACCAGGTGTTGGCAGAGAAGGAAGCGTCGGTGCTGCGGGCCAACTCTTGGCTCTACCACTACTACACCATGCAGTCCAAACTGCAGTACGGCCTGGCTTACGACGCCCACGCCCAGCGGGTCCACGCCTACTACCCTCAGGTCATGACCTACCAGGTACGTTGACAGGTCACCTTCTTAATAAGTTACTAGGTATGTAGCCAGTTCACCTATCTAACCTACCAAGTACGTGGTTAGGTCTCCTCTCTCATCTACCAGCTGTGTCGACAGGTCACCTCCGACCTACCAGGTAAGTGGTTAGGGTCATCTCACTCACCTACTAGGTACGTAATCGGGTCACCCTCTGACCTCTCATGTATGTATCCAAGTCATCAATCTGCCCTACCAGGTACATCGATACGTCACCACCCTGACCTTCCAGGTACTCGACAGGTCACCATCCTGACCTACTAGGTAAGTACTCAAATATTCTTGTCATTTCCCGGCAGTATTCATCACTAGGTCTTCACTAACCACCCAACAGCGAGCATTACCCAACAATCATTATAATGTAACTAATTCACCCTAGTTCTCTAGGTTTCGTTAGAGTTCCCGCTCCTAGTTATCGTGTATCTAGGACCGCAGGATTCGTGTATATGTCCAGCGCAGGAGGTTTTAGGATCCTTTGCACTTACTCTCGCCGTATGTAATCGAAGGATGTATTCTCCGGCCATCTCCTGGGTTCATGGGTCTACCCTCACCTTGAAGTCTGATATCTCGTTCAGTGAGCCCAAATGAGGCTAAGATTCTCTCTCTCTCTCTCTCTCTCTCTCTCTCCACGAATTTAACCTTCACTGGCCTTCTCTCTAACACTGCAAGACATCAGCATAGCTAGAAATGGTAGCAGTAAACTTAATACTGTAGTCTGCATCGCTTTATTTGTATCACAATAATGTTGAGTCATGCAGAAGGAAAAAAAAAATATCAGTAAGTTGGCCTCTATTTTATATACATATATACCATCATCATGGCCGGGGATGGGCACCATGTTTTTGACGTCATAACGATCCCTCACAACATTAAACTAAGTAAACCCTTCCATATGGGTGTGTGTGTGTGTGAAGTGGCTGGCCAAGCGTACGATACATAAACGTTCCGACTCCGACCGCTCTCCCGTGCTGGACAGCGGCCACACGTACGGACATCTCGCATCGTTAACCGACTCAAACCATGAGGACATAGACGCTATTCATGGCTGTAGAGGTCGAAGGCTTCGAGAGACGGTGGCGGGAGACCTGTGTCCGCTGCTGAGAGATTTTACAGTTAACCTCTGGAGCAACGACGCTACGATCGTGGGGCACGACCATGCGACTCTCGGGAACGACGGTGCGATCCCTGAGCGTGAAGGGAAGATTATGGAGAACGACGGTACGATCCTTAAGGGTACGCAACCTGTGCTATCACGTACAACGACGGTACGATCACTGAGCACGACGGTACGACCCCTTTGGGGACTGGTGCCCTGACCCATCAAACTGCAAGCCATCATACCCCAGGGTCGTGCCCAAGGCTCGTACCGTCGTACTTCAGGGAAGCTTCGTGTTCTACGTCAATCAATACGCAGACGACCGCATGCGAAGAGAAACTGAGATCGCCATGGGTTTTTTTTTTTTGCCCCTGTCGCTGAATATCATGGTATGAAAAAAAAAAAGACCAATTCGAGAGAGAGAGAGAGAGAGAGAGAGGGTGGTGGGGGCGGGGAGGGTGGGGTGGGGGGACCCGGTCGAGCCAAAGGTGTATTCGCGCAGCACGAACCGATTTAATCACAGGTTGCAAGAGAACCATTCCCAAGGCAGCCACGGGAGGAGGATAATCCTCCAGCCCACATGGAGGAAAAGTGGAGCATTTCTCAGCATGCTGGTGGTGGAGAGGGTGGAGGAAGGGGGGGTTGGGTGGAGGGTGGTGGTGGTGGTGGTGGTGGATGGTGGGGGAGGAGGCAGCAGTCGAGATATGGGAGGGCGGCCGATGGAGGATACACAGTCGTGACCCATCCAGTGGGTTCGAGACACGAGAACACAGTCCCCCTCTCCCCCTTTCCCCCCCCCACACACACACCCGGGTCATGCAAACACCCTCACACCCGCCCGACTCTACTGGACTGGTCAGTTCAACCCAGCTATTTTTATATATTTCACTTGGGGTAAAAAAAAAAAAGATTAAGAAAGATGCTTTAGGGAAGTGAGTCTGGCTTGTCCACCTCCAGTACTCATCCCCATCATCTTCACGGGCTGCATTTTCTTCTTCTGTTTTTCTCTCTTTTCTTATTCATGGCAAGTGAGGAGCTTCGGGCAACTGAATGCCTTCCTCAGCCTGTGCCAGGTACCCACCCATCTATCGACCAGTTCAAAAGGGAGGATGAACATTAGGGTTGGCTGTGGGGCCTTACTGCCCTTCTCACACTAGAAACGGGGCCGGGTCGTGCGCGATTCATCGTCAGCAACGTTAACTACGCCACGGAGGTTCATACTACACCTTGTGTGGGAGTTAGACTTGAGGAACTTTGGGGGGATCCGAACCCCAATCCTGATGGTTACGTAATAAAGACGGACGCCCAGAATTCCCTGTAGTACAATTGCTACCTTGGGGAGCGAGTCATTTGGGTGTAAAGTTCGTTTCGTGTTAGCAGGGCAATCCCCCGCACAATACTAAAACCATTTTAACGATATCCCAGTGATTTTAAGTCTACACTCGGCAGTTGAAGGCAATCCTCTCCTCGAATAGATACATTCATACCTGTTTTAAAGGAGGTAGGAGAACCAGCGCTTGGACTGAGTCTGTTAGTGATCTGTTGGTCGTAAATATCCGATTTGTGGAAGGAAGCTATACCATGAACAAGTGATTCGTATATACATTATATCAGAACACATCCATCTTTATTTTCTATTCTGATATTCTACCAACCGCTTTATGGTCATGTCCTCTGGAGTTGTAAAGACGACTTCACGAAGGACGGCATTAGAAGGAGACCCTGGGACCTAACCCCTCGAGTACGAGAGTACGACCCTTGAGTATGATGGCCTGGCTATTACGACCTGACCGTGGCGCTCGAGGGTCGTACATTCCAGATGAAGTGGGTCACATCAAGAGCCAGGTCATCATACTCAAACTTCGTCCGGGTGTCGTGCTTAATGGTACTCAAGACCCGTACCGTCAGGCTCAAGTGGCTACCGTTCGCGTCTAGGAATGCCGGAAGATTGGTTCCTAGAAACATTCGTAGCTCAGGTGCCGTTAATCGATTTTTTTTTCCGGAGGATGGACGACGCGTCGAACGTATGTCGTAACCTAACATCTCTCTCTAAAGTGCCGACTTCTAAATTCTCAAAATACTCTATGCCTGACAACTTTAATCGGAGCAGACGTATGAACTACACAGACGATTGCACTGCTAAATATCTACAGTGTTTAAGTGTAAGCTGTATCGTTTAAGTGACCAGACGTCCAAAGACTTGTTGTTGGTTATGTATGATATCCTTCTAGTTTACTTCTACTTTTTGGTGCCATAAACATTAGCAATACATTAATGAGTTACTAATTAACAGTAAGTAAATGAGTGCTTGCAGCGTAGGGACTTTTTCTTGAGGCGAGTCGAAGCGAACCCAACTATTGTAGTATATATATATGTATTTCCACATCAGTTGCTGAGGACAATATAATGTTTTCATTAGTATAGTTCCTGAGGACAATAGAAATGTCTTAATCGGCATAGTTGCTTGACCAGTTATTGCGTGTGTGACAGTGGGGACGGATGTGGTGTTGGCAGGAGACGTGCAGGAGTAAAATAGTTGTGTTCATGTCCTCAGAGCGAGGCAGGGGCCGCCTCCTACATGACCAACCCGCCCACCCTGAACGGCAGCGCCTACCACCAGGGCTACCACGCCCCCACACACGCCCCCGCCGCCCACCACACCCCGTATTCCCTGGCGGCGCCCTCGGCCTACGCCCACCTGCAGCACTACCACCATCACTACTCCGTCCGTCTCCAACATGGCCTGGACTACTCCCGTGACCCAGCCTGGACCTACTATGACCCAGCCACGACCTCTGCTGACACCCAGGCTCCACTACACCCCCACACCGCCACCCACACGCCCACCACACACTCCCACAGATCCAGTAAAAAAGTCTCCTCTCCCAAGTCTTCCCCGAGAAGGTCACCAATGACTCCCATGTCGAGCCACGGGGTGTCTGAGGGAGGCGGGGTAGCGGTAGCCACACCAGTAGCGGTACGAGCGGCTCCCGTAGCGGCGGCAGCACACAAGGGCACGTCGTCCCCGGAACTGGAGCAGCAGATGGACGCCCCCTGGAAGGCATCACCCACGCAGGAGGTGCCCGACTATCCTGAGTACTCCTCCTACATCACGCCCCCGTACTCGGCCGGCACCACGCCCACCAAACTCAACCTCTTCACCTTCGACCACACCGACCACCGCGACGCCCACGCCCACCACGACCACCACGTGCCCTCTGTGCCGCAGGAACCACGGGACGCCACCTGGTACCCGCACGCCTTCGTCAGGTCAGTCCTAGTACATTCACGTCATCCCCTGTGCGAAGACATAGCTTAGTCAAGTCAGTTGAGCTGACTGAGTCATGGTATTACATGACTTAGTCAAGTTGGTAGACATGACTAGTCATGTTATCAGACATGACTTAGCTAAGTCAGTGCACACATCACACACTTCAAACACTCACGAAGAAATTGATCACATTAATCTCAGACAACTTCAGTAAAGTCGACAATACACAGACAGATGTAATTCAAGTTACAGATGACCAGTTTAGTTCATAACACAGACAAAAATTTCATGAGATCTGTTTACAGATAAGATCTGATCAGTCTATTCACTTATGTGAAGTCATCCATTGCCATCTTCATTGTTTTACGTATTACTAAGGTCTTGTGATTTTTAAAGACTTACAACACAAGATATAGTCACAACTTGATCAAGTTTATAAGCACATCTATACCTTATAGGTAGTACTTAAAGTCAACAACTTTTTAGCTTGTGAAACAGCTAGGATAAAGCTAAATCTATTGCCGATAAGTGCTGGGAAAGCTAACTTCTTTGTTATCTTTCCAACAGATAATGTACCTCGAGTGACGACAGCAATACACAATCCCGACTGATGTCTAGGTGGGTACTCTCTCTCTCTCTCTCTCTCTCTCTCTCTCTCATTATCCACTTCCAAAGTCCGAATCTTACATTGATCTTGATCCGATAATTTTTTGTTTTTTGTAGTATAAGATGAAATAAACTTTCATTGTTTGTATTAATGGTAATCTCTTGGTTTGTCTGATGTTGATGTGTGTTTGTACCAGATCTGTCGCTTGTTTGCACCAGGGCTAAAGTTTTTTACGTGCTAGAGCTATTGCTTGTTTGCATAAAGTATTGCTTATTGTGCCAAACTATTGCTTGCACTAGGGTTATGATTGTCTACACCAGAGATGTAGTTTGTTTGTATTGGAGAAGGAGACTGTTTACGTATACCAAACGTGTGCATGTTTGCCTGTTCCACAGTTAGGTCGTTGTCCGTGTGTAGCAGAAATCCAAACAAGTCCGTATTACACATGACAGATAGAGACTGAGTGAGAGCGAATGTGGCCTTTTTCGTCTGTCTCCTGGCGCTACCTCGTTGGCACAGGGGATAGCGATGCTATTTTCTGTAGGGCGGGGTGGCGTCAGAAATGGATGGAGGCGAGAAAGTATGAATATGTACATGCATGTGTATGTATGTATATATGTATATGTTGGTATGTATATGTATGTTCTGTGCATATATGTATATATGAGTGTATATGAGTGGATGGGTCTTTCTTCGTCTGTTTCCTGGCGCTACCTCGCTTACGCGGGAAACAGCGATCAAGTATAATAAATGAAAAATAGATGAATGAGTATATATATATATATATATATATATATATGTGTGTGTGTGTGTGTGTGTGTGTGTGTGTGATAGAAATACGTGTAGGTCTGTGTACGTCATTCATGTACACTGTCATGGTGACACCGTCCGTGTCGTCCTTTTGTTGTCAACAGGTGCCTTCTAGTCCGTGCTAGTCCGTGCCTTGCCCACGTACGTTGGTTCCTCCGTCGCCTCTGCTCTAGAGCACAGCAACCATCGCTGCCGTCCACCACAACCGCAACCACGGCCTACCACAACCCTCGCCACAACCACGGCTTAATACTGCCCGCATCACGCACGGTCGCTGGGACTATATCAGTGTTGAAAGTCGCCCAGTAGGGGATTTGTGTGTGTTGTGTTGCCCTCTAGAGGATCTGCAAGTGATTTCTGCCTCTCTAAATGATTTGTGAGTAACATGTTGCCCTCTAGAGGACTTGTAAGTGACGTGTGACTCTGTAGAGGATTTATAATTGACTCGTGCCCCTCTAGAGGATTTATAAGTGACGTTTATTCCCCTAAAGGATTTGTAAGTGATGTGTGGTCCTCTCGAGGATTCTCAAGTGATGTGTGACCCACGAGAACATCTATAAGGGACGTGTAGACGCCTCTGTTGAGTGACGTGTGGTATTCTGAAAGTGTAAATATCACGTGACCCTCGGAGGGCCACTGTAAATGACCAACAGTCTTCTAGGCACTTCTGTAAATGAAGTGTGTTCCTCTAGAAGCTACTGTAAATGACTTTTGGCCCAGAAAGGGGCCATTGTAAATGGCATACAGCCTTCTAGAGTGTAAATGATCTCCGGCTAAATAGATGCCGTTGTAAATGGCATGGAGCCGCTATAGTTCCCTCTGTAAACGACATTTGCCCCTCTGAAGGCATCTGTAAGTGATCAGCGGCTTTTAAATGGTTCCTAAAGAGCATCGTCTTGGTTTTCGAACGAACATACCCTCCTCTGCAAGGGCTATGAGACTGTCCACTATGCTGTATGAGCGCTTCCCCAACGGTACGCGAGAGTCGTCCAGATGGTACGTGTACTGCCAACTGTGCACGAGTCATCCAAATGGTGCATGTACAACCAACGGTATGCGAGAGTCGTCCAGATGTTACGTGTACCACCAACGGTATGCGAGAGTCGTCCAGATGTTACGTGTACCACCAACGGTACGCGATAGTCGTCCAAATGCTACGTGTACCACCAACGGTGCACGAGAGTCGTCCAGATGGTACGTGAACTACCAACGGTATGTGAGAGCCGTCCAGATGGTACATGTACCAACAGCGGAACACTAGAGCCATCCGAATGGTACGTGTACCACCACGGTACACGAAAGCCGTCCAGACAGTGCTTGTACCACCAACGTTATGCTAAAGCCCTCCAGATGGCACTCAGTGTTAGTCTTAACGAATCCAAACGTAAGTAAAACATGGAATACTAAATTCTTAGTAATATAAAGAAAAGTTGGAAAACACATCAGATGCATACCCCCGTGTGTTACGTAATGCTACAAACGTAGGATCTATTCAAATTCAAAATATCTTACCAGGTTAGACTTAGACATTTAGACTTATGGTGGCACAAATATAAGAGGAAGAACAGGTTAATGGAACACCACTCAGGATGGCTGTACACCACAGCTTTCCGCGTTTTTATAATTCAACTAATTTCAGTCTATGCCCAAAAGCCACCGCAAATGATATTTGGTATTCAAAGGTCTGCGTAACTGGCGTTTGGCTTCTTACAAGTGTCTAAGTTATATGTAGGCTATTAGAGACCTCTGTGTGTAAGAAGCTGACGGAAGTTGAGTGATGTATGGTTTCTAGAGGGACCGTAAGTAGCGTGGAGTTCTCTAGGGGTTTAGCTTAACGACATGAGGACTCTCGGAATGTTTTTTAAATAGCTAGAGTGACGTGTGGCCCCTTAGAAACATATGCAACTGACCTGTCGCATTAAAAAAATCTTTAAGTGACAAGTGCCCTTGAAAACTTTACAAATGAATGACGTACTTGACTATAGAAACCCATATAAGTATATTCTTGCCCTCCAAAATACACAACATGTTAACTGTGTCATATATGACACATCCCATGTGATGTGTGTGTGTGTGTGTGTGTGTGTGTGTGTGTGTGTTTCGGAAACCTCATATCATATGTATGATCTCATATATAACTTCCAGTGTGGGGATCAAAAAGTATCTGTAAGTTACTACAGTAAACTCCGTAAACTTTATAAGTTGCCACAGTGCTCTACAAATAAGTTAGAAGACCTTCCCTTGTACAGATCAATGTGTCACTGAAGTACATCCACTTATAAACCTGTCTAGAAATTGATCATTTGCATTTCTCGTGATCCTAGGGTAGTGCAGAAAGCTGTCACGGCTCTCTAGTGCCGTCTGCGAGTGAGCTGTAGTGCTCTAGAAAATAGCGAGACGTCCCTCCACGGCTCTAGAAAAATATCTGTAAGCTTTAACAGTTCTCTAGATATAGTGGTTAGTTGGCGCAAAGCTCTAGCTAGGAACCTCTGCTGTTTGTAGATGAACCCTTAGGAACGCCTATGAGTTGCCATATTACTCTAGTTAGTTAGTTTAGTTTTTCCGATATATATGTGTAAGTTGCTTTTGGAAATACAGACCCAAATCAGTTGCTAGCTCCCTAGATTCACTGTATGGTGTCCTACAGTTCTAGAAACAGCTGTAACGAAGAAATCTTGCCATTGCTGATCGTAAACAACCAGTACATAATTGTGTGGTAATTTGAAGCAGTATACTTAAGAGATTTTCCCCGAAAAGTATACAGCGTAGTTACGCAATGTACAGTTTCTTTGTATACATACAACTTTTGTAGGTATATAGTTTTTCGGCAGTTGTTCGGAGGCGTATAGAGAACTCCGAATTTTCTACCACACTCTCTGTTTAACTGTTATTGTTGACGCCTGTTCTTGGCTATGTTAGAGAGGTGATCTACACAGATCTTAGGTGCTAATAATAATAATGTAATGACAATAGCATTTGTTAACAAACACTAATGTATAGACCTCCTACTACTTCCAAATAAAGTACCAGTTTGATTTATAAAGGTATTTACTTTAATCCTTAAATATAAATCAGCTATTGTAAGTATACGTTTGTAAAGATAAATGAATATTGATGCAAATATCAATACAAATGTAATTAAATGTTTGATATATTTATATAAGGATAATTGCACTTCAGCAGGAGTTCTAATCAATTCTTATTATTGAAACTACAATGCATGTTTCACGGAAGAAACTCGCCTCACCAGGAGTATGCAATCCACAAGTTTGCGACACCCAACACAAACACACAGACCTGTAGACCATCTCACCGGTATGTCAGGGCAAAAACATTCCTCATTGACATGCCGGTGAGAGGGCCTACAGGTCTGTGTGTTTGTGTTGGGTGTTGAAACTTTGTGAACTGTACGCACCTGATGAAGCGGGTTTCTTTCGTGAAACAAGTAAAGTTTCAATAATCATAAACCATTAGAACTCCTGCTGAAGTGTGATTATCCTTACCGAGTAGACAACTAGTGTGATCGTCATATTAACGTACACAATGCCCTAGGCCGCTGTGAACCACTTAACGCAACACACCATACAACACAAACACTATATAGAGCAACATAAAGATAACAGACCATGGCACAACTCAGTGCAATAAAACACAACCCAGCACAACTTCACCTGGGAGAAGATTATCCCCCCTCCCCCACCTCCACCTAATCACCGACACACACACACACACACACACGTATCAGGTTACGCCAAGAGCCTATATTCACACAACCATTTTCATTGCCATATTATCATTAACGCCCCGGTGTCATCACTGTCATTATCCACGTCAGTCACCTACTAAGGGTTACCAAGTACCGAAGTATCGAAGAAACACGACTATCATGACTCTAAATCATGTAATTCCCTCTGACATTGAAAGCCCTGGAGAGCATATAGAACATGGTATAGACAGAGAAAACTGTATGCAGTATACACCCCTGTCGGGGCCAGAGTCGTGGAAGCCTCATTCTTAGTTTACTGTCGTATGGAACCAACTGGATGGTAGGTGTTCAATGGGGAGTGGTTCGGGGCTGGTTCCCATGGAGAGGCGGCGGAGGCTGTATGTCTCAACTGCTCGAAGGATCGTAATGTGTGGAATTGGATATCTCCAACGAGGCCTCGAAGCTAGTGAGAGAGAGTGAGACTCCATGAGACAACAGTTCATCCACTGCTGTGGACCTTAAAAGCTTCGAAGCTATAGTGAAGTCTGTTGAGAAATAAACAGCTTTTTATAAGAGATTTTCAACGCCTGTACAGATTGGAGAGTTCGGACTATAGATAGCCTAATAATGTATCTACAACCAGTACCTGAGATGGCTACCTTTATACAGGAACACGTAACAAATTCGAATCCCTCAGAACACAACAGGTGAAAAGTCTACGAGAGCAACGGACTCCGTGTCTAGACAAGGAGAGCAATGTACTCCGTGTGGTCGTGATGAAACTCATGCGCATGTCCTGAATTTTGTCCTTCCAGAGCGTCCAACCACACCAACAGAAACGGGAGATAGAGAAATGACTCACCAAAGAATTACATCGCTCATACCCCGGTACCATCCCAACAAAACACGAACAGAGGAACAGACAGCAACGGTCTGAGTCAGTCGCAGAGCACAGTCCATATAACACTCACATCTAAACGGAAAGTCAGATACACATTTAATCTCTTCCTTTATTGATAGCTGAGACGGCATGGGCAGCTGGATGTCCTAATCATGACCATCTCATGATGTAAGCTTATACATACACCCCAGTCTAAGCCGTGTACCTAATCTACCGACCAGCCCCGAGGGGACGATGAACACTCGGGTAGACTGTGAGCCGACTTCTCAAGCCCAGGATTCGTACCCGGGCGGGTCAATGCGTGACTAATGGTCAGTAACGCTAACCAACTACACCGCGAAAGCCCGTAGCACGCACCATCTAGATGCACTGCCGTCAGATGTGATACAAATCATCGCGCAGTAATTGCAAACAATACTCACATTTCTCATCAACTTGAACACACGACTCACCAAACCTCCCCTTCGGGTGTGGAACAGTCTTAACAGGTGCCAGGGGAACAGTCAGTGACAGTGTTGGTCGACGAGGAAGAGAAATCCGTCCACGGAGATGACGGACGGAAGCACAGCATCCGATACACAAAGCGAACCACCTCTGAAGATGTTACACTGCAATGATCATTGTAACAAAATAATTGTTGCCGAGATTACTATGTTTACGCAAAGTAATCATCTTCCTCCTGTCAAATTACTGGACTGTAATTGTATGATCTGTTATCATCAATTAACTGCTACGGTGTTTAAAGTGTGTTATAAAGAAAAAGATAAATAAAAAGAAATATCCCCCCCAGAAAGAGTTACCTAGTAGGAAATTCCGTTGGAAGTTGCTTGTGACAAAAGTATGTTTATTGGAAGGGAGAATGAGTGGTTGGCGGGTGGTGGAGGTGGGTGGGTTGGGATGGTGCCGGGTGGGTGGCCTGCCAGCCGACCGACCTATCCATCAGGCATCATCTGCTGAGAGGGAATGATGCTCATTAGCGAGGGGGTCTCATTGTCTGCTAAATGAGGGACTGTTTGTTTATGGAAGTATGAGAGAGAGAGAGACAGAGAGAGAGAGAGAGACAGACAGACAGACAGAGACAGAGAGAGAGAGATCTATTATAAATCAGAATATGAACCTTTAAGAGATGCCTTGAATACCAAGAAAACCAAAATTGCAAGAATTATAAAAAGCAAAGTCCCACAAATATTACCACAAAAAGTTTTCCAATAAGACAAATATTTAAGAACCCTTCGTCCACAGGAGGGCCATAGAAAATATTAGCTGCATCGTCTTCGGCTGAAAGACAAGAGAGTCGTTGGAAAACACCATCAATGGTAAAGAGAATTGTGAATTAGCTCATTGCAGCAACAGCGGCAAAATCTACTACTACTACTACTACTATTACTAATACTATTACCACTACTAATACTACTTCTACTATCATCCTTGCCCATACTACCAGCACAATACCAACTCGAGTTCTCTCATACAGTCACACGATCTCGTAATTCAAATGTATTATGCACTAACTGCCTAAAGACATTATGGTTTTGATATGAATAAATTCAGAAGACATTACTTGTATATTTTTCGTCAGCGAGCGACGTCTTGGCCGGGAGAAGAGAGAGGACTGGTCAGATAAACCTGACCCTGGCCAAAGGAAATACGTAATACAAAAGGAAAGATAACATAAGAATAATGGAATGATATGATTGCAAATTAATTGCCCGTATCCACTTTGCTTCGCCACGCCCCCTTGATATACCCGGACCAATCAGCGGCCAAGACGAATCTGCATTAACGAATCACCAGCGAGATCATCATCACAGGGGAGGAGTCACTGAAACCGGAATTTGGATGAGTTTAATGATAGCGGGGGTGATTCTTGTGTTGCTGGCTAGCTCGCCGCAACACACTGGCTGGCCGGCCAAACACAACACATTGGTTTGCTGGCCACAACACAACACACTGGCTGGCCGGCAACAACACAACACACTGGCTGCCTGGCCACAACACAACACGCTGGTTGGCTGGTCACAACATAACACGCTGGTTGGCTGACCACAACATAACGCACTGGTTGACTGACCACAACATAACGCACTGGTTGGCTGACCACGACATAATGCACTGGTTGGCTGACCACAACACAACACACTGGTTGGTTGGCCACAACACAACACACTGGCTGCTTGACCACAACACATAACACTGGCTACTTGACCACAACGCAACACACTGGCTGCCTGACCAACGCAACACACTGGCTAACTAGCCACAACACAACACACTGGCTGACTGGCCACAACACAACACACTGGTTGGTTGGCCACAACACAACACACTGGTTGGCTGGCCACAACACAACACTGGCTACTTGGCCACAACACAACACTGGCTACTTGGCCACAACACAACACTGGCTATTTGGCCACAACACAACAAACTGGCTGACTGGCCACAACACAATACACTGGCTGACTGGCCACAACATAACACACTGGTTGACTGACCACAACACAAGACACTGGTTGGTTGGCCACAACACAACACACTGGTTGGTTGGCCACAAAACAACACACTGGCTGCTTGATCACAACACACTGGCTGCCTGACCACAGCACCATACACTGGCTGACTGGCCACATCACAACACACTGGTTGGCTGGCCACAGCACAACACGCTGGCTGCCTGACCATAATACAACACACAGGTTGACTGGTCACAACACAACACACTGGCTGACTGGCCACAACACAACACACTGGCTGACTGGCCACAACACAACTCACTGGCTGCCTGGCCACAACACAACTCACTGGCTGGCCACAACACTACACACTGGTTGCTTGACCAAAGCACAACATAGTGATTGGCTGGACACAACATAACACACTGGATGCCTGACTCCAACACAGCACACTATTTGCCTGACCGCAACACAACAAACTGGTTGGCTGGCCACAACACAACACACTGACTGCCTAACCACAACACAGCACACTGGTTGGCTGGCCACAGCACAACATACTGTCTGCCTGGCCACAACACAACACATTGGCTGCCTGACCACAACACAACACAATGTCTGCCTGATCCCAGCACAGCACACTGTTTGCCTGACCGCAACACAACACACTGGTTTGCTGGTCACAACACAACACACTGGTTGGCTGGCCACAACGCAACACACTGGTTGGCTGGCCACAACAAAACACACTGGTTGGCTGGCCACAACACACACTGGCTGCTTGGCCACAACACAACACACTGGATACCTGTTCACAACACAACACACTGGCTGGATGGTCACAACACAACACGCTGTCTGCCTATCCACAGCACAACTCACTGGCTGGTTAGTCACAAAACAACACACTGGTTGGATGGCCACAACACAAAACACCGGCTTTCTGGCCACAACACAAAACACTGGCTAGCTGGCTACAACACAACAATCCTTCACTCTAGAAATCTCAGAACTCTCAATCTTAAGAGACCACAGGTTTCATCCAAGCAACCCTTCATTCTAGAAAGCTTAGCACTCGAGAAATTACTCTAGAACACAGTTTTTCTTCCATGGAGGGAACCCTTCAGTAGGATACCTCAGAACTCTCGATCTTACTCCAAAAAGCACTCTTCTTCCGACCAAATATCACTGGTTGGTTCCATCGTCAAGCGCGCCCTCCCCCAACTGTGACTGGGGCTCAGGAATTCCTGGGAAGAGCACCTCAACAGAGGACTTCAGAAATCTTACACTAAAATAATGTCTTCACTCTGTAAGGCTCTAAAGCCGTATGCACCTAACCCTAAGCAAGTCTGGGCGGCATATTTCTACCTACACGTCTAGTCAACAACACAAAGCTTTATTTCAGAAGATATGAAAATCTAGTTTCTATATTTAACCTACCCTCTGGAGAGCTCCAGAACGTTGCACTCCAGCCCTTGCCAAGCGAAGGGGGGTAGTTCCTCCACCCTAAGGAACCCTAGAACCTTGCATTTCAGCCTTCCAGTCTAGGGAGCTTTAGAATCCTGCACTCCAGCCCTAGCCAAGTGATCGGAGTTGCTTTCTCCAATCTAGGAGGCTCTAGAGACGTACACTCTAGCCCGTCACCCTGGGGAACTCTAGAGTCTTGTACCCTAGCCCTAGCTAAGCGGAAAGGCTCAGTTCCTCCACCCTAGGAAACCCTAGAGCCTTGCACTGCAGATCTCCACCCTAAAAAACCCTAGTCTTGCACTTCATCCCACCACCCTAGGGAACCCTACAGCCTTTCACTGCAGCACTTCACCCTAGAAAACCCTAGGGCCTTGCACTGCAGCCCTCCACCCTAGGAAACCGTGGAGTCTTGCACTGCAACCCTCCAACTTAAGGAACCCTAGAGCCTTGCGCTGCAGCCCTCCACCCTAGGAAACCTTAGAGCCTTGCAGTGCAACCCTCCACCCAAGGAAACCCTAGGACCTTGCACTGCAGCTTTCAACCCTAGGGAACCTTTGAACCTTGCAGTGTAGCTCTCCACCCGAGAGAAACCTAGAGCCTTGTACTGCAGCCCTCCACCCTATGGAACCCGAGCGCCTTGCACTGCAGCCCTCCACCCTAGGGAACCCTAGAGCCTTGCAGTGCAACCCTTCATCCTAGGGAACCCCTAGAGCCTTGCACTGCAGCACTCAACCCTAGGGAACCTTTGAACCTTGCAGTGTAGCTCTCCACCCTAGAGAAACCTAGAGCCTTGTACTGCAGCCCTCCACCCTATGGAACCCTAGCGCCTGGCATTGCAGCCCTACCACCCTAGGGAACCCTAGAGCCTTGCACTGCAGCCCTTCACCCTAGGGAGCCCTAGAGCTTGGTACAGCAGCCCTCCACCCTAGGGAACCCTAGCCCCTTGCAGTGCAGCCATCCACCCTAACGAACCCTAGAGCCTTGTACCGCAGCCCTCCACTCTAGGGAACCCTAGCGCCTTGCAGTACAGCCCTCTACCCTAAGAAACCCCAGAGCCTTGCAGTGCAGTCCTACACCCTAGGAAACTCTTGAACCTTGCAGTGCAGCCCTCCGCCCTAGGGAACCCTAGAGTCTTGCAGTGCAGCCCTTCACCCTAGGGAACACTAGATCCTTGCACTGCAGCCCTCCACCCAAGGAAATTCTAGAACCTTGCAGTGCAGCCCTCTATCCTATATAACCCCAGAGCCTTGCAGTGCAGCCCTTCACCCTAGGAAACCCTAGAGCCTTGCTCTGCAGCCCTCCACCCTTGGAAACCTAGAACCTTACAATGCAGAACCCCCACCGTAGGGAACCCTAGAGCCTTGCGGTACAGCCCTCCACCCTAAGGGACCCTAGAGCCTTGCGGTGCAGCCCTCCACCCTAGGGAACCTTAGGGCCTTGCGCTGCAGCCCTATACCCTAGGGAGCCCTAGAGCCTTGCAGCGCAGCCCTCCACCCGTGGGAACCCTAGAGCCTTGCAGTGCGGCCCTCCACCCTAGGGAACCCTAGGGCCTTGCGCTACAGCCCTCTACCCTAGGGAACCCTAGAACCTTGCAGCGCAGCCCTCCACCCAAGGAAACTCTAGAGCCTTGCAGTGCAGCCCTCCACCCTAGGGAACCCTAGGGCCTTGCACTGCAGCACTCCACCTTAGGGAACCCTAGAACCTTGCAGTGCAGCCCTCCACCCCAGGGAGCCCTAGAGTCTTGCAGTGCAGTCCTCCACCCTAGGGAACCCTAGGGCCTTGCGCTGCAGCCCTCTACCCTAGGGAACCCTAGAGCCTTGCAGTGCAGCCCTAGCCAGGCGGTTGGGGCTGGTCGGTTCCCACGGTAGGGTGCGGGCTGACCAGTGGCCGGCGCTGGTGCACCGGTGGGGGGGAACAGGTTCGGGCCGGCCTCCTCGTCCTCCTCCTGCGTAATGATATGGCCGCGATGGTAACCATTAATCAATTAGAAATATGTGCGATATATACCAGGCAAATTACAGTGCTTCGCCAGATTGAAAACCAACATGGCTGTTTTACAAGTATGGCTGACCGTGTCTATACTTGTTACCAAGGGGTTGTTTTGTCCCTCTTATTCTGCAGGGTCTCGTCGAGAGGGATTCTGTGTGGAGGGAGGCGAGGATATCCTCCCTCCTCCTCCCTCCCACATCCAGTGAGCTGGACACGCAACACAACGGACGGGACGGACATGCAACTCAATCACCGAGACGCATGCAACTCAAAGGTACACACGGCTGGACGGACGGGTACCTACCCACACTTATCTCAGAATGGACTGTCAGGCAACACCGCTTTTTTGCGATAAACCAGAGGAGGGTTTTCCGAAAGACCAGAGGAACGGGGCAGCCATCTCGAACTGCCGTAGACAGAGGATTCAAGACGGTGTTTGGAGGTGACCATGGATGAAGACGGTGTTTGGAGGTGACCACTGAGAAAGACAGTGTTTGGAGATGACTATGGAGGAAGACAGTGTTTGGAGATGACTATGGAGGAAGGCAGTATTTGGAGTTGACTATGGAGGAAGGCAGTGTTTGGAGGTGACCATGGAGGAAGGCAGTGTTTGGAGGTGACCATGGAGGAAGGCAGTGTTTGGAGGTTACCATGGAGGAAGTCAGTGTTTGGAGTTGACCATGGAGGAAGAAAGTGTTTGGAGGTGACCATGGAGGAAGGCAGTGCTTGCAGGTGACCATTGAGGAAGACAGTGTTTGGAGGTAACCATGAAGGGAGGCATTGTTTGGAATTGACCATGGAGGAAGGCAGTGTTTGGAGGTGACCCTGGAGGAAGGCAGTGTTTGGAGATGACCATGAAAGAAGACATTGTTTGGAGGTGACCATGGAGGATGACAGTGTTTGGAGGTGACTATGGAGGAAGACAGTGTTTGAAGGTGACCATGGAAGAAGACAGTGTTTGAAGGTGACCATGGAAGAAGGCAGTGTTTGAAGTTTACCACTGAGGAAGACAGGTTTGGAGTTGGCAATGGAGGAAGACAGTGCTTGGAGGTCACCATGGAGAAATGCAGTGTTTGGAGGTGACCATGGAGGAAGACAGCGTTTGAATATGACCACGGAGGAAGATTGTGTTTTGGAGGTGACCATGGAGGAAGGCAGTGTTTGCAGGTGACCATGGAGGATGGCACCGCTTGGAGGTTACCATAGAGGGAGAGTGGGTCTGGAGGTGACCATGAAGGAAGGCAGTGTTTGAAGGGAGACAGTGTTTCGAGTTGACCATGGAGGAAGAGAGTGTTTGGAGGTGACCATGGAGGAATACAGTTTTTGGAGGTGACCATGGAGGAGAGACAGTGTTTGGAGTTGACTATTAAGGAAGACAGGGTTTGGAGGTGACCATGGAGGAAGATGGTGATTGTAGGTGACCATGGAGGAAGACAGTGTTTGGGGGAGATCATGGAGGAAGACAGTGTTTGGAGGTGACCATGGAGGGAGAGGGTGTTTGGAGGTGGCCACGGAGGAAGACTGTGTTTGGAGGTGACCAATGAGAAAGACAGTATTTGGAGGTGACCATGGAGAAAGACAGTGTTTGGAGGGGAACATGGAGGATGACAGTGTTTGAAGGTGACCATGGAGGATGGCAGTGTTTGGAGTTGACCACTGAGAAAGGCAGAGTTTGGAAGTGACCATGGAGGAAGACGGTGTTTGGAGGGGACCATGGAGGAAGGCAGTGTTTGGAGGTGACCATGGAGGAAGACAGTGTTTGGAGGGGACCATGAAGGATAACAGTGTTTGGAGGTGATCATGGAGGAAGGCAGTGCTTGGAGGTGACCATGGAGGAAGACAGTGTTTGGAGGTGACCATGAAGGAAGGCAGTGCTTGGAGGTGACAATGGAGTGAGACAGTCTTTGGAGGTGACCATGGAGCGAGACAGTGTTTGAAGAGGACCAATGAGGAAGGCAGTGTTTGGAGGGGACCATGAAGGATAACAGTGTTTGGAGGTGACCATGGAGGAAGACAAGGTTTGGAGGTGACCATGGAGGAAGGCAGTGTTTGGAGTTGACCATTGAGGAAGGCAGAGTTTGGAGGTGACCATGGAGGAAGACGGTGTTTGTAGGTGACCTTGGAGGAAGGCAGTGTTTGTAGGTGACCATGGAGGAAGACAGCGTTTGGAAGGGATCATGGAAGAAGACAGTGTTTCGAGGTGACCATGGAGGGAGAGAGTGTTTGGAGGTGGCCACGGAGGAAGGCAGGGTTTGGAGGTGACCATGGAGGAAGAGAGTGTTTGGAGGTGATCATGAAGGGAGAGAGTGTTTGGAGGTGGCCACGGAAGGAAGAAAGTGTTTGGAGGTGACCATGGAGGAAGACAGTGTTTGGAGGTGACCATGGAGGAAGACAGTGTTTGGAGGTGACCATGGAGGAAGACAGTGTTTGGAAATGACCATGGAGGAAGGCAGTGTTTGGAGGTGACCATGAAGGAAGGCGGTGTTTGGAGGTGACCTTGGAGGAAGACAGCGTTTAGAGATGACTAGGGAGGAAGGCAGTGTTTGCAGGTGACCATAGAGGAAGACAGCGTTTGGAGATGACCATGGAGGAAGGCAGTGTTAGGAGGTGATCATGGAGGAAGACAGTGTTTGGAGGTGACCATGGAGGGAGAGAGTGTTTGGAGGTGACCATGGACGAAGACTGTGTTTGGAATTGACCATTGAGGAAGACAGGGTTTGGAGGTGACCATGGAGGAAGACGGTGTTTGTAGGTGACCATGGAGGAAGGCAGTGTTTGAAGGTGACCATGAAGGAAGACAGCGTATGGAGATGACCATGGAGGAAGACTGTGTTTGGAGGTGACCATGGAGAATGACAGTGCTTGGAGGTGACCATGGAGGAAGACAGTGTTTGGAGGTGACCATGAAGGAAGGCAGTGTTTGGAGGTGACCATTGAGGAAGACAGCGTTTGCACTTGACCATGGAGAATGACAGTATTTGCAGGTGATCATGGAGGAAGACAATTTTTGGAGGTAACCATGGAGGAAGGCAGTGTTAGGAGGTGATCATGGAGGAAGACAGTGTTTGGAGCTGACCATAGAGGGAGAGAGAGAGAGTTTGGAGGTGGCCACAGAGGAAGACAGTGTTTGGAGGTGACCATTGAGGAAGACAGGGTTTGGAGGTGACCATGGAGGAAGACTGTGTTTGGAGTTGACCATTGAGGAAGACAGGGTTTGGAGGTGACCATGGAGGAAGACAGGGTTTGTAGGTGTCCATGGAGGAAGGCAGTGTTTGTAGGTGACCATGGAGGAAGGCAGTGTTTGGAGGTGACCATCGAAACGACAGCGTTTGGAGATGACCACGGAGGAAGACTGTGTTTGGAGGTGACCATGGAGAATGACAGTGCTTGGAGGTGACCATGGAGAAAGACAGTGTTTGTAGGTGACCGTGAAGGAAGGCAGTGTTTGGAGGTGACCATGAAGGAAGGCAGTGCTTGGAAGTGACAATGGAGCGAGACAGTGTTTGGAGGGGACCATGGAGGAAGGCAGGGTTGGGAGGCGACCATGGAGGAAGACGGTGTTTGGAGATGACTAGGGAGGAAGAGTGTGTTTGGAGATGACCATTGAGGAAGACAGTGTTTGGAGGTGAACATGAAGGAAGAGAGTGTTTGGGGGTAATCATTGAGGAAGGCTGTGTTTGGAGATGACCATGGAGGAATGCAGTGTTTAGAGGTGACCAAGAAGGAAGGCAGTGTTTGCAGGTAACCATGGAGAATGACAGTGTTTGGAGGTGTCCATGGAGGAAGACAGTGTTTGGAGGGGACCATGAAGGAATGCAGTGTTTGGAGGTGACCATGGAGGAAGACAGTGCTTGGAGGGGACCATGGAGGAATACAGCGCTTGGAGGTAACCATGGATAAAGACAGTGTTTGGATGTGATCATAGAGGAAGGCAGTGTTTGGAGGTGACCATGGAGGAAGACAGGGTTTGGATGTGATCATGAAGGCAGTGTTTGGAGGCGACCATGGAGGGAGACAGTGTTTCGATTTGACCATGGAGGAAGACAGTGTTTGGAGGTGACCATGGAGGAAGGCAGTGTTTAGAGGTGACCATGGAGGAAGGCAGTGTTTGGAGGTGACCACTGAGGAAGACAGGGTTTGGAAATGACCATGTTGGAAGACAGCGTTTGGAGGTGATCATGGAAGAAGACAGTGTTTGGAGGTGATCATGGAAGAAGACAGTGTTTGGAGGTGATCATGGAAGAAGACAGTGTTTGGAGGTGACTATGGAGGGAGAGAGTTTTTGGAGGTGACCAAGGAGGAAGGCTGTGTTTGGAGGTGACCATTGAGGAAGACAGTATTTGGAGGTGACGATGGAGGGAGAGAGTTTTTGGAGGTGACCAAGGGGGAAGACTATGTTTGGAGGTGACCATGGAGGAAGGCAGTGTTTGGAGGTGACTATGGAGGGAGAGAGTTTTTGGAGGTGACCAAGGAGGAAGACTGTGTTTGGAGGTGACCATTGAGGAGGCCTGTGTTTGGAGGTGACCATTGAGGAAGACAGTGTTTGGAGGTGACCATGGAGGAAGGCAGTGTTTGAAGGTGACCACGGAGGAAGGCTGTGTTTGGAGGTGACCATTGAGGAAGACTATTTGGAGGTGACCATGGAGGAAGGCAGTTTTTGGAGATGACCATGGAGGAAGGCAGTTTTGGGAGATGACCATTGAGAAAGGCAGTGTTTGAGGGTGACCATGGAGGAAGGTAGTGTTTGGAGGGGACCATGGAGGATGACAGTGTTTGGAGGTGACCAGGAAGGAAGAAAAGGTTTTGAGGTGACCTTGTAGGAAGGCATTAATTGGAGGTAACCATGAAGGAATTTAGTGTTTGGAGGTGACCATGGAGGGAGACAGTGTTTGGAGGTGACCATGGAGGAAGGCAGTGTTTGGAGGGGGCCATGGAGGAAGGGGCGAATGGGAAGAGGCACAGCCCAGTATTTTCCCACCACAAGTGACTTATCAGCCAAGCTGTGTGTATATATAAGCGCCCAACCCAAAATTACCGGCGGCATTTCATTGTTAATTACAAAGCGAATCCGTTCGTTGCCTTCTCTAATTATACACAAACTCCGAGATAAATTGACTCGTATTGTGCGAGAACATACGTGAGTCTGGCAATACGTAGTTAGAAATCAACATATTTATCGCTAGGTGAATGCAAATTACGATGTTGTCTCTCAGATTCCCATTGACTAAAGTACAAATTAGAAGCAATAGATAGATTTGTTGAGATGTGGTGTTCTTACCGGTCCATTCTCGTGCAAGGATGTGCCCATATGTCCACGATAAGAACATATGTTCTGTAACTTTGTTCATGGCAGTACATGTGAAGGCCAGATAACAAAAGACCAGATGGTCTATGACAGGATTATCCGCAGTAAGACCGTAATATTATCCAAGCGTCCTACTCTATAGTTGTTTAGAGAGAATTGCAAAACAGAAAGCTCATGTTGATTATCTTGTCAATTCTAACCTCGCCCTCTTGACCATGAACCATAATTTGACATCTCTCTGGCAATGACCATCTGTGCGAGTAGGACTGCCTCATTCAGAGCAATATAATCATCCTGCACTAAGCATATATTCTAGCTAATTTAGGAATACATATGTGAGATGTTATCATCAAATCACATGAAATTTAAAGCATGGAGTATAGAGAATTGCTTGAAATTAGATCCCACGTTTTATATTTCCATATGTCTGTATTTCTGATACGGTGTCTCTGAAAACCATGTCCCTTTCTGTGGTGTCGAGTGTTGCATGACAGGATTAGCAGAGCGTGGGGCATTAAGGATACACAGGGCAGACCACAGACCACCGCGCTGTTCAGGGGGAACACGTCGACTCGGGTATGCGTGGGTGGAAAAAAAGATCACCTTTTGAATCATACATTGATACAGGAAATCTTATGAAACGTGAGACGCGTTAATCTTACGAGATTCACTAATGCTATTGACACTAATTCCACCTAAAGAGAATACACCGTGATATTTCAAATCAAACAGACGTTAAGAGAAAGATATAACGATCTACTAGACTCTCTAACAACCATTCTACGCATGGAAATCACATTCTAAGAGCTGTACGAAAATTGCAACCAGGAAAGTGGCAGCAGGCAGGCAGGCTTGGCAGCCACACCGCACAACGACGCTGTCAGGCGTATGACAAATCACTAGATAATGTGTTCCTGGGGTATTTTCAAGGAACGCTCATAACTTGAGGAGATTTCCAAAAGGGTTTTCCTGATGATAGGTAATAAGTTTGGACAAGATTATCCAAATAATTTAAAAAAGCTAATGCATTTAAACACTCTGCATCATTACAACTATTTCTCGATGGAAAGAGGCCTGTACATGTAACCCCTTAACCTGGCGTCATGGAAAAGCGAAATAAAAATATATATGAAACCAAAACGTGTTTCTAAAGGCCTTCATAAAGGGAGGTAAAGAAGTGTGTGTGTGTGTGTGTGTGTGTGTGGTGGGGAGATGGCGTGGGTTTGTGGTAATTATTAAGTGTCCGATGCTCACGTGATAGGCTCGCGGAATGGTAATTATCGGTCTCTTGAGCATGACGGTACGATCTTTGAGGGCGACGGTACGATCTTTGAGTGCGATGGTACGATCCTTGAGGGCGATTGTACGATCCTTGAGGACGACGGTACGACCCTTGAGGACGGCGGTACGACCCTTGAGGACGACGGTACGACCCTTGAGGACGACGGTACGACCCTTAAGGACGACGGTACGATCCTCGACCCCCCTCCTCCTATGCTCCCTAAGGTGGTGACTTGCTACCCTGAACACTGTTGTCTTGTGTCTGGCTTGTGTCTAATCTGTCGCTAATTTGTGTCTAATTGCCTAACATGCCTTTCAGCTGGAGTCAGTTTGTACCTAATACGTCAACATGTGCCTAATATGTGCCCGATTTCCTAATTTGTACCCAATATCCATCGAATATACTCCCATCTTCCACACATGAAGATAATCAGGTCAAACATCAGAGAAGGTCACAACATCCTTACACCCTCAAGGGTTCAGGATAATTACCCCTGAAACGATGTAATAAAAATGGTTCAAATCACACCCATTTACCCCCCGTGCCTTGCACGGGACTTGTGGAGAGGTGTTGGTACGTAGCACTCCGCTTGGGTTGGTTCAGGCAGGCGCGCACGTGAGACCAGGCAGGAATCACAGTTGGCGCCGCCGAGGGTTGACCAGCAGACAAAAACATTACCGGGGAGCGCGTCCGTGCAGGCCGGGTCTCAAGACGAGAGGCATGGGAGGCTCCCAAGATATGGACCGTCACACAACACGCATAGACAAACGTGCATGCAGACGCACGTACATACAAGCAGACATACCTACGTATGGACATACCGACATGTAGACAAACTTAAGACTTACATGGAGCAATTTGACTGGGGGAAACGACAAATTTAGACGCTCTGAACTCAACATATCTGCGTTATCTTATGAAAGAAATTGAAACACAGATATGGGAAGCAACACACACAGATAAAGCATTTTACATCTTGGAGTATTCATAGATTTTCTTCATTCGCTGTTTACAATAAATCATGTGAAACCATAAACGACGTATGGCTGTATGAGCCTTTATTCCTATATAAAGATAAAAAATTAAGATATCAGAATAAAGCAGAGATCTGGACTTACCCAGCTTTCCCAACTGGAAAGTTTTGATATTAGAAGGAAATTTTGATGAATGTAACATTTGTCGCACTATAAAGTACCTACGATCTAATAATGGATTGAAAATCATTACCATTAGTTAAAGGGTAAGGCTGTACACTCCCACAAGCTGCAGGAAATGGTAAGATACACACACATACACATCTCCTTATTTATCTATCTCTCTCTCTCACTCTCT
>JAYMFT010153859.1:0-12564 GCA_038088735.1 Panulirus argus
ATCAGGCCAGTAAGTCCGCCAAACCATCAAAAGTAACTCCCGGTCTCTTGGTAATGGTGCAGGACTTTAACTCCAAAGGTGAGGTTCCTAAGCTGAACCCAAAATTTTCTGGTCCTTATAGGGTTTTAGTTCATCTAAAGGGACATAGCTAGGATTCGACATCTTAACATAAGGGACATTCGTGAGGAACATGAGGATCACTTGAAAGCTTTGCAGTATTCTGAACACAGTCCCGATCCTTCACCAGATGACACTCCTCAACCCTAGACATCAAACAGTGTCAGCCACCAACCTTCGAACACCATCCAGTCTGTCCCTAAACCCAAATCGACTGACCTCACGTCACCGCCAAAAACACATCAGTATTCATTAAGGCCTCGCCCTTAAGAAGTTGCTTAGTATTGTCATTTTCCAGGATCCTCCTTCTCATGTCTTTATGGTGTACACGAAGTAATGATGCCAAGGCGGTACCAGGAACCCTTCTCACTGATCCCCGAGAGGTCCGTCTCGTGAGGGACACAGTCTCTATTAAGTTAGGCCTGGAAGGTCTACCCTACACTTACAATAATCTAGTGAGATTAATGGAAACCGTACCTCGTTTACGGTCTACCCTACTCAAGTCTTACACCAGTGTAACGGTCAGTAACTCTAGTGTTGCTCCTCCTCCAGCTTTGTTGAGACAGTGGACCTGGAAACTGAATAATACCTGTGTGATTCTGTATGACAATACAAGACACTGAATCTCCAGTGAGTGCAAATGTCAGGAAAAACATGAATCATCGGGGAAGTAAGAGAGGTCTGCTTAATATTGTAGGGTTCCTCCAGTCATATCTGTTCGGTACTGCTACTCAGGAAGAATTTAATTTAGTTAGGAATCAGGGTCAATCTTTACAATTTCAACAGCTTCTTAACAAAAAGTATCTTAAAGCAGAGGCAAAGATGTTGAAACAACATTCCCAATATTTGAGTGACATCATGTTAACAGTTAATAACTTAACAGGTAGAGCTACTTTCAAAATCTGTTAATAAAATGTTTTCAGTGTTGACCATTTCCACATATGTTGAAAGTTTATATACTCAAATTACTTATTATGCACATTATTTCACAGGCTTATTAGAGGATGTGAATAATTTGGTAAACCAAGATGTCATGCCATCTTTTTTCCCTTTTGCGGAACTCACACGTATTATTCGCCAAGCGATGACACAATTCGGTTGCACCCCGGCCCTCCCCTTGCATCATGTAGCACATTACTACTCATTACTAACGGTTGATGTGGTTCTTGGAGCGGTCATTATCCATGTCCCATTCATTGACCCAGACAAATACAACCTTACAAATGTAATACCGTTCCCCTTCAATTATACAAAAGAGTTGACAAAAACTATCATTCTTACTAATGACCTGAACTTTGTCTTTTATAATATTGATTCATCGTTGATTGCATATCCGTCCTTGGATGATTTAGCGTTGTCATAAACCACTGTTTGACAACTTGATTTGCCCTCCTAACAATATAGTTTTTAATACCCTGCAAACAAGTTCTTGTGTGTATGACTTATTTCTTGGAACTCAGCAAAGTGTTCTTATTTCTTGTTCTTTTAAGGAAATTGTTATCAATGAACCTTGGATTGAGAGTATGGACCATTATCATGTGTTATTCTTCCCAAAGCCACAAAATGTTCTTATTCATTGACCACCTAAAGAACTCAAATCTTCTTTGTTTCTAGGTCAGGTTAAGTTAGGGTCAAAATGTACTCTTATTGGTACCAATTTCACATTGTTTGGTTCTCATGATCATTACTTGGGACAGACTAAGAGAACAATCCAAAGTATAGAACAGGTCCTCCAGAATATTAATTTCTCTTTCATTAATGATGTAAAGATTCAACACCTCCCATCTAAAACTGTAGATGGTTTAGATTCACCCATAGATGTTTTGTCCTTCATTCCTTTTGAGTATACCCCTCATGTCTCTGGCATTTCAGTTATTTTATTGTCCATTGCACTGCTTTTATTATTTCTACTATTTATCTTATATTGTCGTCTACGACATAAAGTGTCCACTATTCAATACCCTACACCTACATTGGATATTCAGAAAGTTGTTAGAGCAGCTCTTCCTTATCTAAAGAGATTTGACTTCAGAATTATATGTATTCAATAAGTTGTTTGGATTCTTTATATTTTCTCTACTTTTGTCATTTACATATTTCATATATTGAAATTTTGTTTTATGCTCTTCATATTAACTATATGTATCATTTTTGGCTCTCTTTACACCATATGCACCAATTCTATATGTCAATTATTATTACTATAATTTTAGTGTAGTGTGTTACACTTGCTCTCAAGTATATTTAAATGATATACAAGATAATTTTTAAACGTAACTATAATTCACTTCTTTTGTAATCTCGTATGTAGTACTATTCCACATATAGTCAGGACTTAACATGGCTCGCAGGAGCTTGAGCCAGGTTGTGGCCGAGCGATGTAAGATCTTACACACACACGCATGCCATTGAATTTTTCATTAGCTCTTTGGTATTATAAGTCACTTGTACTTAGTTGCATTACATAGACAGTTCCCACGGGCTCACTGTTCTCACGGGCCCACTGTCAAGACTTCTAATAAGATGTTTGAATACGTAGGCCTGGTCTGTTGTTGACAAGTTATGCAGCTGACATAGTGTAACCAGGGCCACGCGCTGGTGGGCGCCGGCGTACGGGCAGTCAGCTTGAGCAGGCCATATGCACCACGTGTGCCTCTGCGTGTATCCCAGGACCTGAACTCATTGTACCCTTAAGGTACATACCTATTTTCTAATAAAACTGTAAAAGCCACCGGACCCTCATTAAGAAACCATGTTAACAACGAAGGTCTAATACTTTACTACGAATGCCTTGCAAGTGGTGGCAGCGTCGTTAAGGACCTACGTGCTGCTGTGATAGTGCTGTGTTATAGAGATTTTATTTTGAACGTGACTTGTGATTGTGACTGTTGGTGATATCTATTCTATGGACTATCGTCAGGCCCACAGTTCTTCAGAGTGTTACGTAGTTCTACACCTGGCGTTCCCGGATCTACTGAAAGCTTACCTTCCACGGCTACATTTCCCACACGTTCGTTCTGGCCACATTAAGGGCTACATCAACTGCCAGCTGTAAGAGCCACCTACCACATCTTATTGCATTGACGATACATTTTATTGCATTGTCTTGTCACGCCCCGTTGTTACTGGGTCGCTGTGACAGGCTATCGAGACGGCGCCACAGAGGGACGAAGCTGTCGTCATCACGAACGGTCCAGCAGACGTCAGCGACATCTCTGGCGGGTAGCCTAACCCCTTGCCGACGTCAGCAGAGAGACTTCACCGACACATGGCGACTTCAGCGACGTCACCTCGGACATCATCCTGCCATCACCGCCTGTGACTTCATCACGACGCTCCCGAGTCGCTCTCCTCACCACCCGCCCGTAGACCACGCTGACTCACGTCTCCAACGTTACCACTCATCAATCTAGATAAGATTTCTGACTAGTTTTCGTGATGGTTTACCCAGTGCGGTAAGCTATTTTATTAGTACTTATTTGCTGTTATATTAAGTTCATTACTTTATACGCTGTACTTATATTGCTTATGTGATGACTCCTTTCATATACCGACTCCGTAATTTTTGTCATAGTATGAATTATACCTTGGGAAACATCATTTATTGTGTTCATTTCTGACTTTAATTTCTTTCGAGTGCAGTTCATTGCATTTCTTTTTCTTTTCAAGTAAGATTCTTGACGTCTCATGCTAGTTATGCAAATAGTGTTGGCTATGCTTTAACTTTTAGTTACCATGTGCTTCATTTAACTTTGGTTTTAGTACATGTCTAACAAAGACTCAAGTAATATACGTAAGGGTCCTTACTTAGGAATTTTCCTAGGGTCCCTTACTACAGACGGAGGCAGTCGATTAAAATGGCTCCATCACATGATGTTACGTTAACAGACTATGGTGGTGGTGTATCTTATACAGACGGTCTACAAGCACCTGCTCACAACATGTCTCACCTAAAATCACCTTCACACACTCCAGTGTTTACAGTAAAACATGCTAAAGAATCACACGTGTTATTTGATGGGAAACTTGCAAATTTTGATCGGTGATTAAAAATGCGGAGGACAATGCAGACCAATATGGGACACCAGGGGATGACAAAGCTCTCATATCTGCTGCTAAAAATCTCACTGACTTCAATAAGCCTAACAATTAGGCTAAGGTAGTGTATGACTCATATGACATTAAAAACTGTACATCTTGGGAAGAGTTCAAAGCACTGTTTAAATTGGGTTGTGGGGAATCATTTTCAGACGACAGTTTAATGCACGCTCTTCTACGTGCCGTTGATACAACATACATAGATGATATGTCAGTTCCTGACTATTGGTGTACCTTACATGGCAAAATGAATCTGGTTGGGCAAGCTTATGAAAACTCACCTTGGCTATCAGCTATGCTGGACCCTGCAACACACATACAAACTTTCCTGAGGTTGTTGCACATTACCTTCATTCTAAAGGACCTTCCCTCAGACATAAGATGGCGATTACTTAATGAGAATATTGACCCTTCAAGGACAGTAACAAAACTATTACATTACACTCAGAAGAAAGGTGGTTATTCCAACACAAAGACATTGGGGATGGTGTAGGCTTCCCAACGTGTTGCGAAACAGCAACGTAGTCAGCACATTAATTCTAATCAGTGACCAAAGGGCGCTCCTAACCCCACATTTCACAGTGAAAGAGAGCATTTCATTGATGACCAACACTCAGATACAATCACGTGCTTCCATTGTCGCCAGTTAGGACATAAGGCATATGTGTGTCCTTACATAACAAGCGCGTCCTCACGCCTGAACTCAAACAAACGCGGACAACCACCTACAGCGTCACAACCTCGGTTTTCACAATTCTGGCGACCGAGTCATAATTTTCCCCTTAGAGACAACAGGCCACTGTTCCCCCGTTCGCCATCATGGGCACGCATGCCACATATGTGCTCATATCACAGGAACGCTAAACAGACTTCAGCGGAATGCCGAGCCTTAGCTAAACAGACGTCATCCAACACAGGTTCATTGCCATATTATCAACAACGACAATCTTACTCTCATGACAGGATCCCATCTCATAAAGAGCTCTTCAAACATAATCGTTTTTTGGCATCTTCTCACGCTAGAGGTTTCGATTTAATTGGCTCTTTTCAAGATCAGCCTATCACTCTCTTCCTCGACACTGGTGCTGGAGCAGATATCATTCATTATGATTTTATTCACCTGCTAATGCATGCTCAACTTGTTCAATGCTCAGATTTTAACCAGTCCCTAAAGAGTATCTCGAATGAAATTCTCGATGTCAGAGGCACTATCCAAATGAGCATTCGCATAGGCAACTCAGTCGTTACCATAAACCCTTATATTGTTTGTGGTGTAACTTTCCCTGCTAACTTGTTAATAGGATGTCATTCCATGGTGCAACATAGGATCTACCCCATTTATCATGAAAATGTAGTCTGTGCTGACAATTCTTTCCTCCCAATATCAGAGAATAGTCCTCATTCAGTCAGTGTCATTAATACATCTGCTCCCACGCCATGCTCAATGGTTGACAATATGCATCCTTTCTACTTTTCCACTAATTGTCCTGGAAAACTAAAAACAAACATTACATTGCATGGTCATACCTTGACTAAGGTTCCTCTCTCACTTTCACAAGCATGGATGCAAGCCCACGGACTTAGGAATAACCAGCATAATCTGGCACTTAAAGTAGTTTCTGAACCCTCATCACTAACTGTCAAAGGACTATCGATGGATGCCTCTATTCATGAGACCGCAGATGGAGAGGTCATACTATACATTGCCAATACACGGCCCACTCCTGTCCGTCTCCATAGAGGTACAAAGTTTGTGGAATTCTCCATTTTGAAGTCCAGAATTCAAGACGAGGAGTTGCATGAGTCTGATATCCGTCTAGTCTCAGATCAAATTAACCCTCGACCACCTACTACTCCTACCTCTGGCTCAACAGTGCACGGTTGAGACAGCTACCCACCATCACCTCTGACATGATTTCTAAGGTAGGATTAACCAAGCATGCTGAACACTTAACATACTTACTTAATCAGGATAGGTCTACCATTGCTTTATCAGGAGAACCACTCGACAGAACCCATTTGAATGCTCACACTATTAACTTAGAGAAAGGAACACGTCCCATTTACATCCCAGCCTATCATTTGCCACATGCACACAGAGAGCTAGCAAACAAGCTTCTTCAGGATATGTTGAAAGACAATGTTATAGAAGAATTGCGGTCACCATGGAATTCGCCATTTTTGCTCGTTCCTAAGAAGGACGGAACTTTTAGGCCAGTCATAGATTTCAGGAAACTCAACAAGGTCACGATGAAGGATCGTTTCCCGTTACCAGTAGTATCAAAACTTCTTCATAGCCTCGGTAAGAATAAGATATTTTCCACTTTGGATTTATTGAGCGGGTTTTGGCAAATCCCATTGTCAGAGGACATCCAGCCCCTGACTGCATTCAGTACGCCAGACGGTCATTGGCAATTCATATGCATGCCGTTCGGTCTTCATTCATCACTAATCACCTTCTCAAGGTTAATGACTAACATTTTTTGTCACATGCTAGGGCAAGGAAGTATTAGTTTATCTTGATGATACAATTGTCATGTCTTTGGATATTCCCTATCATTTCAAGAGTCTTGAGCAAGTGTTTCTGTAACTCAAAGATGCAAACTTAAAACTCAAATTATCGAAGTGCTCCTTTCTACAGACTAAGATTAATTATTCAGGACAAACCGTCGATGAAAAAGGTATTCACCCCAATGCAGCTAAAGCAAAGACAATCGTAGATTGGCCAGTTCCTTCCACAGTACACAAAGTCAAATCCTTCCTTGGTCTGGCAAGATATTATCGTAGATTTATCGCTAATTTCGCGAAGATTGTAAACCCACTCACTTCTATTTTGAAACAAGGAGTTACATTCCAATGGACTACAGCGCAAGACAATGCGTTCAATTTGCTTAAGCGACACTTGATCGAAGTGCCTATCCTTCGGTTCCCCAACTCTGAAAAACCTTTTATTTTACATATGGATGCTTGTAAACAGGGTCTTGGTGCTGTACTTATGCAGTAGTCCAATAAGGGTAGACTGTTTCCCATAGCTTATGCGAGTCGTTCATGATCAAAGGCGGAATCGAAATACTCCCTAACTGAGTTAGAAGGCCTTGCAGTAGTTTGGGTACTCAAGCATTTTAAGGAATATATATATATGGCTACCCTGTCACAATTTATACAGATCATAGAGCATTGTTAAGTATTTTTCAATGACGAGATCCAACAGGAAAGTTTCAGAGATGGTTTCTAACAATACAAGCTTTTGACCCAGATTTTCGTTTCATTTTGGGTTCATCAAATGTAGTTGCGGACACGCTTTCCTGCAGAGTGGGAACAGTCACTGTAGACGACAGCCCTATAAATTTTGATACAGAGCGGTTAAAACACCATCAACAGGATGACCCACCTTGGGGGCCTGTCATCGAATTTCTAGAAGGTAGGTGACCTTCCTTAGATGTTAAGACAACTGTTCCAATCAGGGAATTGTATTTAGCACAAGGGGTCTTGTGCAGAGATGCGAGATTAGGAGCATCTGCCCGTGTTGTCATACAAACAGTAATTCCAACAGCATTAGTAGAGGATTTCTTAAAATTAGCACATGATTCAACTCAGGCTGCACACCCAAGCACAGATATATGCTATAAGCAGACTTGCTTAGGGTATTTTTGGCCAAGAATGCATAAAAACATTACTGATCATATACTGAGATGCTAAATCTGTAACACACATAAGGGAAGTCCCACTATCCCTCAAACTGTGTTGAAATATCCTGTACTTTCATACCCATGGGAAAGGGTTCATATGGACATTTTAGAGGTTTTCCTAGGTCCATGGCAGGCTATAGATACATTTTAGTAATTACTGATGCTTTTACAAGGCATTGTGAATTAGTTCCTGTTCAAAATAAAGACGCAACCATGGTCGCTAAAGCATTCAAGAAACATTTTCTAGACAGACATGATGCGCCAAAGATTTTAGTCACAGACAATGGAGGAGAATTCAGTAACTCATTACTTGAGGAACTCTGCAAGCTGTATAAAATAACCAAATGTAATATAATGGCACATCATCCAGCCTCCAATGGACTTGCGGAGAGGTTAAACCATAAAATCCTTCAATCCTTCAGTCTCTTCGTGCTAACATTAATTTTGATCATGATGAATGGGACGAATACCTCTCCAATGCTCATTAAACTCAGCATTTCATAAGTCAATTGGAGACACACCCTTCCACGCCTTGCATGGGTTTGATAAGGTGTTGCCTTATAACATAATAGTGCCCCCTCCTTCCGGGCCAGTGATTCAAAAATCATTTGTTGCTGAAAGATACCGTGTGACTCAACTCAACTAATTCATCAACGGATCAAAGAAAGTCTAGATGAGGCCACTGCATCTTTCACGGGTCAGGCCAATCAGTCCGCCAAACCATCAAAAGTAACTCCCAGTCTCTTGGTAATGGTGCAGGACTTTAACTCCAAAGTTATAGATTTGGGGGAAGAGAGACTGGAAAAGCTGACAGAATTTAAGTATTTAGGTGCTATATTAGGTAAGGTTGGTGATATGGAAGGAGAAATAAGGAAGAGAGCAGTACGGGGTAGAAGAGTCATTCGGTACCTTAACAGAATAATGAGGGTTAAGGTGTAAGTCTGAAAGTGAAGAACTATAACATGGACATGGAATCTGCCACAAATGTCAAGAATCCAGGCTGTGGAAATGGGCTATTTGAGAGGAGTATGTGCTATGACTAGATGGAATGAAGAAAGAAATGAGGGGGTGTATGAAAGGTTTAATATGGCAGTGAATGCAAAGAGATTAATTGTCAAGTGACAGAGTGGGCATAATACTTTGAGGTGGTTACGGCATATGGAAAGATGCAAGAAAAGGAGTTTACAGGGAGAATATATAATAGTACAATTAAAGGGGTTGATGTTACAGAAGGACCACTTATGACATGGGGAAGCAGAATGGAAAAGTACTAGGGAAAGAGAAATGGTTTAAGAAGGCATGGAATGATGAATGCAAGGGAGGCATATATGGGAAGGACAGGGATAAGTGGAGACTCTTTTGCTGTGGCCAACCTCTTGATGTAGGTTTCTGGAGGGTACATGCATAAGAGATACAGATAAATAGATAGACAGACAGATAGAGATGGATAGAAACTTGTAAAAAAAGATGTGAAGATGTACGTTAACAGTAAAAGTGTGGTGAATGAATGGATAAAATGACTGAAGTCATGGGTGATGCAGACAACATACATACATTTCAAAAGTTTTATGACATAGAATGTTGAAGACACAGGGGCCCACTACTGTAAAACTCCCTCCCCATACAGTACAAATACATATTCATGTCCTAGATAATACCCATTACTTAATCTGCCAGATGTTTATGTACTATACCATAAAACTTAGGGCCAATTTATATTTGAGATTTATAAAAAGTAAGGATTTTTTGGCAAAGACTCATGGGCTGACCTATACATATATATATAGTCGACTATTTCTTGAGTATAAAATAAGACAGGTCTAACAAAATACTATGACACCACTCATTAATAGATTTTGTGATAAAAATGGGGTGCAAACTTTAAAATCAGTTATTCCCTAAAAATAGTATTAATCCTATTACTGTACTACTTTAGCAGTCATTCTGTAACAAATACATTTGCAGAGCCTTTCTAAGTCTTATAAACCTGGAAACTGTAAGGAGCCACTGCTGTTGGAAGAAAAAATATGTGGTCACTTATCAAATACCTGATTTGATTTATGGCTAATCAGCACTTTTTAGCATGAAAACTTACCTGATATTGTTTGAAGCACCATCAACTTCATCTTCAGCTGCTGCAAGCTCTTTTTTCAACTCATCCACTCGAGCCCTCAACCGCTTTACTTCACTCTCATATTGATCAGCTCTCCGGGAAGTATGTAGCAATTCCACTGATTTGTCAGCTAAGACTTTTTTAAGTTTTGAGTGTGCATGTTTTAGTTCTGACAGTTCCTGAAAATTATTTTTCAAAAATTAGATATATTCTTCTCTACAAGACTATTTGACTAACTGCTGCTTTGCAGAACTCTCAGAGCTCTGGATACATGCATGATCAAAAACGAGTATTGAAACATAAAACATATCAGAAAGAGAGGTAAGTAATTATCCACTCATGCCACATCACTAATCCTCTAAAAATCCAGACAAAATACTTACAGTCTATACCAAATATTAAGGCATGAGAGGGCAGTCAACTTCAATTATTCCTGAAATCATTCATGTCTCTTATGGAGACCCTGGAAATATAATATGTAACTTAAGTTGTGTATCAACTGCACTAATCATATGTTTACCAATAATGTGTTGATAATGCGTCATTGATCATAGTTTGCGTTTAGCAGCCGAGAGGCTTGTGTCTGTTTTGTTTTTCTTGGGTATTTTTTCTACATATTTGTCTGCATTTACCTAGTACTGGTGCCCTCTCATTATGCCCAAGAGAGTTACAACAGAGAAGAACATTGCAGCAGTGATAGGTTTATACAGAGCAGAGCACACTTTGAAATACATCACTAAGGAATCAGGGGAGTCCAATTTACGAGCTCTTCTTCCAAAGCCTGAAAGGCTAAGATTATTGTCTCTTTGGACCCATAAAAAAGAATGTAAGACAAGTTAAGGCCTGCCTATCCCTGATAGCATGTTAAATCAGGTACAAGAACACTAACTTACTTGAATATGTCTTGCTAAGGAGTGTTCAGAAGTTACTTCATAATGAGTTAGGATTTTGCAATTTTCATGTCTGAAAAACCTCTACGAACTGCCACCCAAGGGAATGAATGAGAAATTTTTCAAGATATACAGTGTATGGGACCAGGAAACATGGAGAATCATTTTGTGGATTGATGAGTCAACATTAACTGTGACAGCAGTTACCCCACTCATACTCACACCTGCCACAGTACAAGGGAAAGACTATAAAATACCTTCCTTCTCTTATAGTTTGGGGCTATTTCAGCTGCTATGGTGTTGGTGGTTTGGAAATCTTAACCAAAAATGTGAAAATGAACCAGGTAGTGAACTTAAACTTAACAGACTATTTACCTAATTCATCTGAATTGAAAAGGCAAAAATATTTATGCATGATGGGGCTCTCTGCCACACACTAGTTCTGTTACATAGTGGCTGTAAGAAAGTGAGGTGAAATATTTCAATGACTGGCCAGGAAACAGCCTTGACCTAAACTCTGTTGAAAACCTGAGGTTCATTGTGAACCAAAGACTAAGTGATATGGACACATCCATGCCTATGCTTGAGGTGGATTTTAAGCATCACTGAGTTAGTTTTTCCACAGAACTACTACAGAATCTTGCTGACAGCATTCCCAACAGGCTACAGGATTGCATCAAGAGGAAGGGGAATGCAACAAACTATTAACTATGCTGGTATGTGTTAATTAACTTTTTTAGGCTACTTAACTTATAAAAAGATTTCTTTTCAGCTCATGACTTTGACTTTTGGCACAGATTCTAGATCTCAATTTCAGTAATGTTTACAGGTATATGCAAACTAGTTATCTAAACACATTTGAAATGACCCTCACTGGATAAACAATTAGGTAAGAGACTAATTACCACAAATGACCTGCCACGATAATGAATTGCATTGCAATGCATTATGAAAATGACATATTTTCTTGTTAATAAAATTAACTACATCACTGCATTAGTTATGAAAATGACAATTTTGGGTTATTCCAACCCAAAAATAACTGTAGTATGTAATGCAGTTCCACACTATGAACACCACTGACATATGTTTACAATCCTCTTCTGACTTTTTGGTATTATAAATATATCTATATACAGTATATTATCCTTGATCGCCCCTTCCCGCACTAGGGAAACAGCGCCAGGAAACAGACGAAGAAATACCCATCCACTCACATACACATATATACACATATACGCACATACATGCACATGAATATATATTTTTCATACATATTCGTTATTTCCCACATTGACAAGATAGTGTCAAAAACAGAGGACTGAACCTTGGAGGAAAAAATCCTTACTTGGCCCCCTTCTTTGCTCCTTCTTTTGGAAAAGTAAAAACTGGAGGGGAGGATTTCCACACACACAACCCCCCCCCCCCCTCAAAACCTTTCGTTCCCCTTCTACAACACACAGGAAATATGTGGGAAGTATTCTTTCTACCCTATCCCCAGGGATATATATATATTTAGTGAAGATTTGTAGAGGTTTTCACAAAAGAAGAGAGAACATCGAGGAGAAGAGAGTAGTAACAGTGAGTGAGCTTCAAAAGGAGGCTTGTGTGAAGAAATATCAGGAGAGAGTGAGTGTAGAATGGCAAAAGGTGAGAG
>JAYMFT010153869.1:0-12564 GCA_038088735.1 Panulirus argus
TGTGTGTATATGGGGGGATGGGTCTTTCTTCGTCTGTTTCCTGGCACTACCTCACTGATGCGGGAAACAGCGATCAAGTATAATAATGATAATAATAATAATGTATATATAAGGAAATTGTTACACTGCCATGGTATCCACAGCAAATTCTGCCACATGAACACAAACCTATACATTGAACATGAATAGAAATAACTGTAAACACTGTTTGAGAAATACCAAGCTCTAATATCCATGATTGTTATCTATATATGGAAGCAACAGATCTCAGCCATACACATCATATGTATCAAAAGGAAACTTACAATCATACAGCTATACACATCATTCTCATGACTGTGCAACAGAAATGGTTATGTTTGAGGTTTGTACTAATATTAATTTTCTTGGCCATGAGTAGCTTTCCCTGAATATCCCCTAAAATTCAGTCCTAGGCATTTGCACCTTAAATGATATTAATAGTTTCTTTGGAGCTATAAAAAATTTTGGTTTTCAGTAATGATTATAAAAGAAGTCAATACAAAATCTATTAATAAAATTTAAATTCAAATATCTAAAAACCTTTAACACGTACCAATTGTTGTTAGATTCAAATTATATTTCACTTGTGTACAACAAATCACCAACGATGAAGGGAATAAGAATCCATTAAGTGCAGCAAAATGAATTAATACACACCAGTGGCTTTTGACATCTGTTTTGTGGTGATGTATTCATTACTGGGCATAATTTCACGTGGTAAGATTTCCAATCTTCCAGGACTATATTTTACTAGGTAAAATTTCCAATCTTCCAGTACTATGTAGTTTCTGCCAATAGCAGTATTTGCAAGATCCAGCAAAATTTTCATTGGTGTGGGATACAAATATTCAGTACCCAAGATTTATTATAAGCTTCATGTTATAGGTATTGTTACAGAAACATGCTAACAAGTATGACTGCAAATGCTTCTACGAATTTAATCTTTCACAAAAGATTATTAATGAGCAGAAAAAAAAAATCCCCGAGCAAATGTTTCAAAGATTGTCCTCAGGTATCAGAAACTAAAAGTGAATAGCCATCGAAATGACCAGAAGTGATTTTGAATGAGTAATTCAGCTGATGGCAAAGGAAATGGCACACCTGATACACATACTAGTACACAGTAACCTGAGGCTTAAGCCTAAGGAACGGTGTGACATTATCTTCCTTGCTGGATGAAGGTTGCAAGTCATTCTTCCACCCTAGGCACTGGAATACCAAGCCCCCACCCCCCACCAGGAAGGACATCGCCACTCAAAATGCTGGAAATTCCATACACTATGATGGCTACCACCGTAAGTCACCAGATCGACATGACACAGTATGAATGCAAACACTCAAAGTTGCTAGATGGATATAAAGCAGTATGATTGCTAGCAACTAAGTCATTAGATGGACATGACACAGTATGACTGCTTCCACCCTAAGTTACCAGATGGACACTACACAGAAGGATAGAGTGAACATGTGAGCTTTTACATGTAATCTATTACATCCTCTCTTTAGAGATAGTAATTTCCCTCCACACAAGTATCAGCAAATAACAAATTACCATTAAGTTGTATTAAGCACTTCTGTAGCACCTCACTATATGCACTCTAATACCTTGTAGCCTAATACACATCTGACTGCTCATAACTAGCAACTATACAAGTACAAACTTCATTTCTCACAAATATATCTGTTTCTTCATATATCATAAAAATTATTAATGTTTTGTACTTCAACTCTATTCATTTACTTCAAACTATTTCTAGGTTTCCTAACAATTTACATACCCAGTGATACAAATTTGCATGACTTACCAGGGATTCACAAACAAGGAACAGAAAGAAATATAATGGCTGGGTTGGTGAATGCACACAGTTGGATGTGAAGTACAAGAACAGTATATGCAAGGTACATGAGAGAGGCAGATGAAGTGGATACCAAAGGTGAAACAGGAAGACACAATGAAGAAGTTACAGAGTAAGACCTCCAGTTAGCAGTCTTCACCATTAAATGACATTAAGCAAAGTCTTGTGATGCTTCCACAATTTCGCTGGTGTAGGTCTCTGAAAAGGAAAACACAAGAGATGATAAATGTTTACATAGTTCAGAAGCTAGTTCTTTAGATTTCAGAGAAAAAGGATACATAATACACATAAATAAATGGAGACATAAATAAAGAAGCAAGAAGATAAATAACAACAGAAATAAATGAGAGAGAATTATAGAGAACAATTTGCACACTAACATTACTGTAAGACTTGATTATGTCAGAGTAGTCTAAATAGCACAATTAACAAACTTTCATCAAAGTGAAGTCAATTGGATCCTGTGCTCCTAGTTATCCTCTTTCTGTTTCCTCTACAATGAATTCATAATCGAGATCTACATGACTGCTCTCTATAATTATAGCATCTTACTACATATGTTCAATTTCCATGCTGCTCTGTGTAATGACAAGGTTAAGGAGAGATGTTGTATCATCCCCCTACTTCTTGTATGTTTTGTGATGTGCTTGTACATGAAGCTCTCCAGTACACTTTCAAGGAATTTGCATCTCCATGGGAAGCAAAGGTCTCCTGTCTATATCCCTGTAACTGAAATCCCCCATTATCAATACTTTCCAATCTCCAAAGAGGGAGTGTCTCTTCTCACCCATCACTATCCTTATTGTTACTTCACTGCTCTCAGTGCACAACTGCTCTGGGTTACTGAAGTTCCTTGAAGTTTGTACGCTAAGAGTACTACAACAGACTTCCTGCCCACAATAATCTCACCCATTATGTATCATATACGGGCACCATCTAACGTTTCCTGAAACTGAATGTGTCACCTTATTAAGAGGGCTAATCCCCCTCTCTACCCCTCTTTGCTATCAGGTACTCATTTTGACAGGTAACATAAGATTTTAGTTCATCTGTGAGTCTCCTCTTCACCATTCTCACAATTTTGGTGTTATAACCTTTTGTACAATCCTTCAATTCAAGTTAGTTTCCTCTTAATTCAAGGCTGTCTGCATCTGTCTATATTTGTGTTTGTGTCTGCTTGCTTAGTCAGATTAGGAGGCACAAAAAAAAAATCACTTAAGGTACAGGGATATATGCTAATAAAAGTAAGATAATTTGTATAATCTATCAACCATAGCAAGGCTCATACAAACAATGTATATGGCATATAACTTTGTGTATGTATATCGTGTGTGAGTCTGCTTGCTTATGCAGATTAGAAGACACACACAAAAATAGGGCAAGGTATTGAAGCTAATAAAAGTACAACAGTATGTATAATCTACCAAGTACAGTATGTCTCATACAAAGAATGTATATGGTGTGAAACTGACTATAATGTACATGTATAAATACTTACTGTTTTCCTCAATTTTGTTTGGATCAGTAACGATGCAGTTTTTAATGGTACATTTCCGCTCGATGTTCGTTGCTATGAGACTGTTTTCTATAACACATCTGAAAAGAAAATTTATTTTGTCAAATGAAACTTACCAACAGTGGTGTTTGTGCTAAACAGTACTCTGATACCAGCATAGACAATGACCATTCTGAGAGGCTCGAGCAGTTGGCTTGGGGTAAAAACTGATAGACACACACAAGGAAAAGGGACTAGCAACAGATCACAGGAACAAGAAAAGACAGATAGATAATTCATTTTGTTATAATGTAAAATTCATTTCACAGAATGCCCTTTCTGACACCCTGACTTTGACCCTCTCATCATTGACTTAATGATTACACTCAGAACCCAAAATTAAGATAATTAAGGGTATATGCACATGGAGAATTTACATGAAAATGTTATTAAACAAACTGCACTGCATAAAAAAGTATCATGCTGTCTGATGCAGACAAAAGACTTACCCTGATGCAATTGTGATGTGGTCCCCTAAGACACAGTTAAGTAAGCGGACAAAGGAGTTGATGCGGCAGTGGTTTCCTACTACAGTGCTTGTTATATTGGTCTTCTCACATATGACAGATCCTGAGCCAATCAAGCTGTCCTCACTTACCTGTTGAAATAAATTTAACTGGGCTGATTAGAAAGACTAGTGAGTTTGTGCTGTGATCAGAAGATATAAAAAATATATAGAAATAATGCTGTGCTGAAACAAAATAGTGTGAGTGGTGGCATAGGCCTTTGGTGTGTTTTCAGGTAATCAAACACCCAAGATATCCCACTACCTCCACACAGTGAATCAGCTTAATCAACCCAGAAATGATGAGCTGTAAATAGATCTTCAACCAAATGTAAAGTATGGCCAGTCAGAGGCTAAGGTTCATGATCACTGCCAAGACATTATGGCATTTGACTAATGTCTGTAACAATCAGACTTCTTACCACTGTATGCCAGCAGGGGACTTAGTATATAAGAATATGCACATGCATGAAGAGGAGAGGTAGAGGATGTGTGGACCAGGTGTGTGTTTTGAAGAATTTGTGGAGAAATACTTGAAAGAAACACCTGTTTTTGGTATTTATGGATCTGAGGAAAGACAGGGTAGAGACAGAGGCCTGGATGAAGGTGCCAGGACAATATGAAGTGATTATAAATTTCTAAATATAGGGAGAAGTTTTTAACAGGAAAGTAAGGCATGTGCACAAGTTGGAAGGGCTGAGGGTAAGTGGTTCCCACTAAAGATGAGCTTGTATTAAGCATGAGTGATGTCACCTTAGCTGTTTAATCTGTTGAAAGATGGAGAGATGAAGGGTCTTGGAGCAAGGGGTGGGTAACAAAATGCTGGGGTGGAGGGATATGGGAAGTGAATCAGTTACGATTTGCAGATTATAGGCCACTATAGGCAAACTGGGAAAGGAAGTGTTTGAGAGTAAATGTGAACAAAAGTAAGGTAATGAGGTGCAGCAAGGTGGTGAGACAAGACTGTCTTAGTTTAAATGGAGAGGACAAGGAGTTCCTCAGGTACTTGATAGTGGTCATGACAGTGAAAGGAACTACTGGAGAAGAGTGGAAAGTGAGTAAAAAAGTGGAAGAGGGTGCATTAAGGAGTGTGTGTGTAAGATGTCAGTATTCGTGAAGACAAAGATGGGTATGTAGCATTTCCAACAGTGGTGAACAGATGTGAGTCTTGGGTCTCAAACACAAAATAAAGGAAGAGGGGTGGATGTACTGGAAATGAAGTGCTTCTGGTTGATTGTGTAAAGAATGACAGCATTATAGAGATGTATGGTAGTAGCTGCAGTCTAATTAAAAGAGCCAACCAAGGATTGCTGAAATGGCTTGGGCATATGGAGAGGATGATGAAAGGAAGTTAAAGAAGCAAGGGAGGTGGAGAAGACCAACTACGACATGACCAGACTGAGTGAAGGAAGCTTTGTGGGGTACTGAGGCCTGAGTGTTCATGAGGAAGAAAGACATGCACTGGACGAAATGAATTAGAACAATGTCATATGTGGGGGCACTGTGCTGTCTGTGGGCAGAACTGAGGCATATGAGGTGGTTAAGAAAAACCACGAAGTGGTCATGGGGCTTGCTGGTAGATGGCAGACTCTGGTTTAAGTAAAAAATACATGACAGCTAGAGACTGGATATAGTGCACAGGAGACTACTGTTCATCTACTCTTAACACTAGTTTGCAATGGTGGAAGGAGCAATTACAAAATGAAAGGAAATAATAGTGAGTTTCAGACTAATATAAGAAAAGGATATTTTAACAAGGGTAGCAGTGAAACATATATTTCTCACTGTGAAACAAGATGTTTGATATCAACAGGGTAACCCTGAGGTTAATATGTAGGAAGTTCCAAAGCTGAGGGCCCTAGTATGAGACAGACTGTGTGACTGGGAGACTTTCATGGTTGGTAATACTGCAGCTCTTATAACATAACCATGGTTTGTTTCCTTTTTTCAACCATCACCCCTTTATTATAACTTTAGCCCTAATATTCTATAAAAATGGATTAAGATGGTACAACTGTAGTGAACTTAAACCAGGTATTCTATTTGTATTCATAAATTTTTCATTATTAAATTTCATTAATAACCAAACATCCCCTTTTCCTAATTCATTTGTTTGGGCATTTTCATATCACATGGTAAACATGTTGCTGATCTTACCTGTGCCCTCTCCTGGACGTTTGCTGAAGGATGCTTGGTGCTCCATGATGAGTTTGGGTAAACTTGTTCAAACAATGAGTGCATCTGAAATTTATGTAAAAAAAGAAATCCATATTACATGAAGATGAAATTTTAAAGCAGTGCTTCCCAAGCTTTTTAATCCACAACCTCAAAAAGTCCATGATTCATACAGAACAAGTAAATTTCACAACCTCTAGTTTGACAAGCCATCCCAGAAAAAATTTGATATAACTGAAAGCAGGAACAGGAGACCAAAGGTAAGCTTAAGTCAGTGTGAAGAAATATGTTACTAACCTATATGAGAGAAACAAAGATGAAAGGGAACAACAGTGAAAGAATCAAAATATTGTTGTAAAATTTAAAAAATAGCTCCCTCTTATCTTCAGTTCTATGTATCATTAGAGTAAATTATATGGTGAACTTGATTTGAGGTTTACGAGCCAACTGACCCTTCTATTGAGTTCCCAGTAGGAATTGAGGGTGTTGGCACGAACACATACACCAGGGTGGTGGTAGACACAACACACTCGAGCATCCAGCTGGCAGGAATTGTGATGACGTGACAATACAACACTGCTGTTGAACTTAGTCACTAAATCATCATATTCTTCCTTTTCTGAAACATCATGGATATCTGAAACAAGGAAAAACTTCTATTAACAAATAATTTTACTACGGCCATTTTCTGCATGCCTTTTACTCCAATAAAACTGAGCAGCTAGTAAAGAAATTCTTTGACATACTTTATTAACAATAATCTACAAACACTAAAATATACATATATGTTCTCATCCAATAAATTCCTTTCCATGTATAATGCTAGGTTGCTACATGAAGTTTTCCATTAGCATTCCATAATTCCCTATATCATTATATTGTACAGATCTTCCACTATCTTTCATTTCATTCTAAAACCATCAGCACACACCACAAACCTCCTATATGCTCTAACTACCGTAGACAGTAGTTGGTAGGCAACCACTGACCAGGGAGGTATATTACTGGTACTACCCACCTGGGTATCAGGAGGGCTAGTGATGGCTATGTAATAAGCCAGTACTTAAGAAATTGTCAAGATGCACTCCTCTGACCCAGGTAGCTGTATTTTCTTTCTGCCTCACCCACATGTGAACTGCTGGCATTCTGGCCACAAACATACAATCTTTCCTTGTTACGCATAACACTTAATTCAGACAACTCATTCTTCTTAACTCTAGATTTACTTGCAGTGAGTGCTATATACCAGCCCTGCCTTTTGGCAAAATGGTAGGAGCAATAGATAGAGGTTGTAGGTAGGAACATTAGACAGGAGCATTTGGTAGAAGTAGTAGATGAGAACATTTAGGTGTGAGCATTAGGTACAAGTAGTAGGTTGGAACATTTCGCAGGAACATAAGGTAGGTAGAAGTTGGTAGGAACATTAGGCAGGAGCCTCTGGAAACACGGCAATAGAGTTGCCCATGGCCTGTTGCCTGTTGAGGGTAAAGCACTAAAAGCTAAAAAGCAGCATTGGGGTTCACCAGTTATGGAAACTCTTTTGCCATGGCCATCCCCTTGAGAGAGTTCCTGAAGGATATGGACATCAGAGATATAGATAGAGAGATAGATAGACAGACAGATAAACCTGCATATTTTTCACACATTACAAAGCCTTCATTAATGTTTTGCATCCTCTATTAATTGTCTATGAGCTCACCATACCCAACACCAACCACAAACATCCCCAACTTTCTGTTTTGTTACTTTTCTAATTTCCAGCCTCTCATTCACCTAAATTCCTATCAATCACCCTCTTAATATTCTCTCTAATATATTCAACCAAATTCCAGTACATCACACACCCAACTTTCAAATTATCACAATCAACTTCCTGTTTGTTTGTAACTCAACTTCTTACCACTTACCTAACTTCCAACATGTCAGTCATCCAACTTTCTGTTCATCTCTCACACATCTTCCTATGTTGCACCAACATCCAGTCTATTGTTTACTTTGTCTCTCACATATCAAACTTCATGTTTGTCATTATTTCAGCTTCTGTCACTCACCCATTTTCTGTTTGTTACTTACCCAAGTTCTTTCTAGTCATTCTTCCAACTTTCTATAAGTCACTCTCCCAACTTTGTAGAAATCACTCTTCCTAATTTCTTCCTGTCACTCATCTAAGTTTCACTTATCACTTACCATTTACCCAACTTTCTGCCAGTACTCACCTAACTTCCTCTCACTGCGTTCTTTAGAGGGCTTCTTAGTGAACTGGCGGGAGATAATGTGAGGTAGGATCTCTGCTTTAAGTGAGCCCATATCTTCACACGGGGATCTGTTAACAGAAGAAGAATAGCACCATGTCTGAATATCAGAAAATTATTTGATAGATAAAGCTGATACATGTTAATCAAAAATACCAAACAGTGCAAACTGACTTGTCAATTTAGAGTTTCTCTCACCAATGGCTTAGTATTAAAGCTGGTGTGTTTTGCCACGCCAATTACTATCCTTCAGAGAATAAGATATTGGCAGGCTCTATATCTTAGTACCTGAGACTCTCCAAGTTGGATTCTAATGTTATCATACAAAAACATACAACTCTAACCAGTCTGATACATATAAAGGCAGTTTTATGATCAACAATATTCTACCCCAACATATACCTCCACACTGGGTCTTAACTTTCGTAAGAAGCTCACACAAGATCCTCCAGCTCACTTGTCAAGTTTACTGTCTCACATACACACTTCTAAAAAGAAAAGCCTTAAAGTACAAAATCTTTTCTATAGAGACTGAAGAGGGAATTCAGTCTATCTGTCTATATCTCTGATGCCCATTCCTCCAGGAACTCTCATCAAAGGGGTGGCCATGTCAAAAGAGTTTTCACTTATCCCCGACGGTCCTTACATGCCTCTCTTGCATACAACATTTCACACATTCTTCTACCATTTCCTACATTCTTCTACCATTTCCCTCCCTCCAGTACTCTTCCACTCTATTTCTCCACGTCACAGGTGGTCTTCCTCTCACACCAACCCCTTTAATTTTTCCCATCCTACCACTCCACAATTCATCTCCTGCCATACCAAATATCTCATATTCCCTCTCATTTCTTTGTTCATTTCATCTAGTCATACCAAATGCTTCCCTCAAATAGCTCATTTCCACAGCCTGGCTTCTTGATCTCTATGACTCAGCCTATGTCCATGTTTCAGCTGCAAAGGTCAGGGTCAGGTGGACTATGCTGTCCTTTAATCCTTTCTTGTCTCCATACTTACATCTCTACCCTTCATTATTCTGTTAAGGGATGCAATGACTCTTCTGTCCTATAATGCTCTCTCCTTTACCTTTCCTTCCTTATCACCAAACTTTCCCATGATAGCTCCTAAATAGTAAATTCTGGCACCTCTTCCAGTCTTTCTCCCCGCAAATCTATAACACAGTTCAGTACACTTTCTTTTCTCACTCTATAGGGCCTTGCAAAATTTATACATACACAAAGAAAATTTCTATCTTATGTTCAAAAGCAACTTTTTGACTGATCTTAATTGGAAACCCTTAGTTTTAGATGTAGAATTACCATCAAACACAGCTTTCTTACATGAATCAGGAAATGTGGAAGATACATAATTTCATGTTAGTTTCAAACTACCAATGTTGATAAAGTTTTCTTCCAATAAAGAATAATTTTAGGTCTACTGTATAATCTACAGTCTAATGTTTGGAAAAAACATGAGAAAATAATAAAACCAGCTCCCCCGTCAGGCTCAGGTTGAGGAGAGCAACTTACTCTTTACTGAGAATGTAGTCAATGAGCCATCTTTTCATAATGTAGAGGTGGGCATCAACCAGTGATGATGACACATCATGGGACTTAGCACTCTTCAAAACACGGCTTTGCAAAGTGACAACTTCATCATAGTCACCACCTGCTACAGCATACATTAGTCGCCCAGTTCCACTCTCAGTACAAATAACATCACTATCTGCCATAGGAAGAATCATGTTAAGAAAATTTCACAGTAAACAGTAAAAATCATAAGGTCATGTCATCAAGTACGGCAAGAATACGAGTAATGAATATGGAAAAAAAGGGACCAGATTAGCAGGCTAGCTATGTTCTGGTATGATAAGGAATCTGAGCACTTGTTATAAAAAGAGAGGGAGAAAGAGAGAGGCATCAGAAAACAGTTCAATGAGAGGATCAAAAATTACCTAAATGTAAGGGAACAAATAAAAGCAACCTGATGTTCCTATCAGGGTTCAGGCTTGGAGCTGCCATTATTCTTGGCGTATGTAAATGACTGGCCAGAGGGATTCATATCATACTTCTGAATAAATCTTATGATGATGCTATATTTTTGAGAGGGAAATAAGGAGTATTCAGTACTGTCATACCTTACACTGAGTAACAGTTAAAGAAAGTCCTGTGGTGAGCAACAAAAACTGCATTTGAAATAAGGTAGTTATACTACAGGAGGAGAAAAGCCACCACATACTTGCCCACACTAGAAGAAAGACAAAAGGAGACACAGCATGACAATAATGAGTGGTTCTTTGAAATGGAAGAACTGATCGCCTAGAGAACATAATAAAATTTAAACGAGAAGAGTCAGAGAAAAATTAGTCAACTTTACTTGAAAAGATTAGTGGACAAAGACAAGAAGCTATGTCAAGAAACAGTAAATGTACAGAAGAGTAAAAGTTCAGGAAACTATGTGACTGAAAAGAGAAATTAAGAGTTGGGGCTCTGAAGCATAAATCCTTTCCTGAACACTTGGAATGGGACATACAAATAAGCCCCTGTGCATGCACTCATACACACTAAAAACAATGTTTAAGGATGTCCAATTCGTCCATAATAGCTTCCTACATACATCCACACAGTGAAGACATCAGGGCCTAAAAATGCAGTAAGACATAAGGTGTGCACAGGAAAGAATGAAATAATCAATGTGGCAACATACCGACAATGGACTGAAACAGGGCATACAAAGCTTGACAGTGGATGGAGGGTATTGGTTTCAATACATCACACTGTTTGTCATTCCTAACACTGCCTCCTACTTTGCTAAGGAGTGAGAGACAGTAATGTATTAAAAATAAATACTCTTCTATATGGCTAGCTGGGTCAGCTGTCTCAAAACATACATACTGTAATTGAATGAACGGCTCTGCAATACACAAGAGCATGTAATGCCCTGCTAACCTTATCTAGTCTGATTCTGAGTATGAGTACAATGAGTTGTGAAACAAAAAAGGTTTTCATAGATTCCTTATGTAGTAATCCCTGCATTATTAATAAGGAAAGTCTGTGCAAATCATACAAAGAACTCTAGTTATACAATTTTCTGAGAGAAGGTACCTCCAGAGTATGAGTTCCTATTATGACCCACCTAAGGTGGGAAGACTTACTAATTGTAGGTTTAGTCTTGGGGCCAGGAGGTATGGCTTTTGAGAATTGTGGCTGGTGATTGGCTGTGAGCATAGTAAGAGCAGCACCATTAGACCGGTGCTGGTCCATGATTAACTGAAGCTTAGCATCTGTTACTAGATCACTTGATACTATCACAATGTCATCAACACTTCGCTGTAAGAGAGAAAAGAGAAGTAGTCAGGTTTCCTTAATCTAAATACATTTCAATGTGAGGAAAAATAATCATTCTTAGTGGGATAGGTTACAGGGGGTCCCTGACTTTACGAATGTCTGACCCAAGAACATCCATAATTATAAACAAGCCCCAAAAAACAATATTTAATTCCAAATCTGATATATAATCAATTACTCATACGTACAAACTACGGAATTACTTTGGTGTGCATCTTTTTTTATTAAGTGTCGCTTAATATGATACTCTATTAACTATACTTACTCAGAATACAATATCCAAGAAATGATTGCAGTTAAGTACAGGAATTTACTCCAATTTTATACATTTCTACATTTCTGACTTATGAAGAATTTGGCTTACAAACAGGGTCAGGAACAAAACCAGTACTAAGTCAGGGACTCCTTGTAGTTACTCAGAAAAATTTTCACTCCAATAATTTCCAGTCTACAGCAAAAGGTTCACAATGCCACAATTAAAAGATTACCCTCTAAAAGCACTAGCACTGTGCTAACAGACCCATAACCTTATGAAGAACCCTTGAGCAACACTAATATTCTACACCTACATTTGATGACAGCAATTACAGCATCAGCAGAATAATACAGTCAGTTACAGCATCTGAAATGCTCTTGCACTACTGCAATCCATACTTATTTGTTTGCAGTAAGTTTTTTTCCACTATACAGTAGAGGGAATGCAGCATAACATCAACTACACTTTTTTTTTTTTTTCTTTCTTTTTTTTTTTTAAGTCACAGACGAAAGTCCACATTAAGGCCGGGCCCTAACTGAAATATAGAGAGAGTTGAGAAAGGGGGAAAAACAGACAGGGAAAGTATTTACAAATTTT
>JAYMFT010153880.1:0-12564 GCA_038088735.1 Panulirus argus
TATATATATATATATATATATATATATATATATATATATATATATATATATATATATATATATATATATAGTATACAAAGACGGTCTTTTCCCAAAAGTAAGCCGAAATGGTGAAATGATGAGCTAAAGAGGTGCATGTAGTCTTAGAAAGTAGCGCATAAAAATTCTGAGACCAATAACCAACACGACAGACTGATTATGTAAATTTACACTGAAAAACTAAACGACTTATACGTCAACGTCAACATGAAGCATAAATTGCTGAAAACAGCAAAAGAACGCTGGCGTTTCATGGTGATGTTCGAGGCAAGAGAGTCATTACCCAATCAATTGGTCCATCAGTTACTGAAAATTTTAATTTGGTTCAAGACAATGAACCTTTGTCAAAGATTTTAGATGGCTTCTTTGTAGTTATATTTACAAATGGAGACAAAACTCTTTTCCCGATTCCAGTTCCATAGCTAAGAGTGGAAACCGTTTTGCGATATGTTGACATAGAAATGAAGATGTACTATCAACTCTAAATGGAATAAGAGTAAATACAACGGAAGGTCTAAACAAGCTTTATCCGACGACACTGAAAGAGGTGGCAAATGAGATAGTTAAACCCTTGACTGATCTTTTCAGTAAGTCACTTGCTACGCGGAAAGTTCCAGAGGACTGAAGTAGTTAACATACTACCGATATTGAAAAAGGGTAATAAGTCGCTTTCCGGAAATTATCGTCAGATTAGCTTAACGACTATAGTAGGTAAACATGATTTTTGTGTGGCCATCGGCAACTCAAGAGTGGGCCGTTTTGATAACTGTTTCTTCCCCTAAACGTCGAAGCTTTGGAACTCTCTACCTTCCCATGTTTTCCCCAATAACTATAACCTTGCATATTTCAAAAGACAGGTCTTTCACTTTCTCAAAAATTCTTAAATACTTTCCCTTGTCTTTTCTTTTTCCTTTTCATAATTCTCCATATTTCAATTAAGGCCCGGCCTCGATGTGGATTTTTGTCCGTGACTGGAAGTTTCAACATTAAAAAAAAAAGAATATTTATGGAAACCACCATGTGAGATAAGATTCTAAACCATTCAGAGGACCAACACAAATACTCTCTCTCTCTCTCTCTCTCTCTCTCTCTCTCTCTCTCGTGTTAAGTAACGCCATCAACTTCTTTGAAACCACTATCTGTAAATTCCTTCGCTGCAGAACCTAACAAAAAATCGTAAAGCAATGTTATATTTTTTGAATCTCCGAGCTCAACCTCCCACCCTGTAGCAGCAAGAACTCATTTGTTTTTTTATAGTACTGACTAACAATTCATGGTCAAAAATCCCAATAAAAGGCCACCTTGGGGGAAAGGAAAAAAGCAAGAGAAAGAAAATGTAAAAGTTTATCAGGGCCTCACAGGTTTTTGTAGAACTCTCACTGAGTTTGAGAGGTTACAGGGAGAGTAGAAGATAAAAGATGATATGGAATTCCACACCTTAAGCTGTTCGAGGGAAAAAAGAGGTCTCATAACGGTTAATCTTCATGTGGTCGGTTTCCATACACAAACTATGGGAAGCAGCAGCCAGACACGTGCCTCGGGTCCAAGCCTTAGTGGTAAGGACAGATGCACACAGCTTAAGACGGTAGGGGTCAGAATGAAACCTATAGAACCGAGAAAGAGCAGCAACATCGCGGCGTACAGAAAGGGATAGTAGGAGATAGGTGATGCCAAATTTAATACTCTTAATTCCACTCTCGCTTACAGAGAAATGAATGGTAACCAACCCTACGCATATAAGCAATACTTTATACCAGGGTGAATTAAACGCCCGGAGTTATGAAATACCCGTTCACAAGAAAAAAATAAACTATGCAGCATCACTAGTTTTTGGGAAGCAGACACTGTGATGCTGAATATGTGAAGGGTAAGGGTATGTGGAAAGAGTGGTTGATATGGCTATAGCAAGGTTAAATTACGGTGTATTGAGAATGAATAAAGAAAAAGAATGACTCAGAAATACTCTTGAATTTAATATTTCGCCATTCTGATTTGTTGCAAATGTTAAGTATAATACAAGAACGTTTACCTCCTTATGCCTCCAACTAGATCCTTACGTTTCGATAACTGCCTGATTAAACCCTTGGAATATACCACATATTCCACATCAACATGATCAATTTTCCCTAACATAGCATCGTAGCTCTTACATTCGATTTCCGCTCTGCTGCAGGCAAATGTTCGATTTAATACCAAAGGAATGATATGTTCACTCATTCTTAAGTATTCCAATATAACCAGATAAGGGAAATTCTGTGTACACCTCATATACCTCTGAGTTCCTGCGTCCTACACATATGCTCTAGACTTTCCAGTCTGTCCCCCTACAGTTAAGGTTTCCCATCAACAGTCCTTTACTACTACTATATGACACTAATCTTGCTATCTCCTGCTCTGCTACAGTCGCAATTCCATTTCTTTATTCACTCTAGATATATTTTAAGTCATCATAAGGTTTTGGTAGACTGCGAACTGACTATACGATAGGTATATAGTGATTATCTAGATTATTTCCATTAATAAGCTATGTCTACTGTGCTTGCAATATTGGATGTTTTCTCCTCACTGTCTATAAACCTGTCTTGTTTACCAATTGATCCAAATGCATTTATGAACAAGACCTTCACGAATGTACATGTTCTATTTACACCCCCCTGGTGTCGCACTGTTCATCATGCTCTTCCTAACAATCCTGTCACTTCGGTGTAGTAAGAAATCGTTTCTTCTACCTCCTCTTTTGAATTGCGTGATCCTGTGTAGACTGTGCTGAATTTGTCTTCACCTGCCACCTTTGGGGCTTATCCAAATACACTCCTAAAGTCTCGTAGAATCTGAAAGGTATTTCAATGGATGAGGTTTCTTTATTCGTTATTCTTTCTTGTCAATATGGTCTCTCTGTCCACTTCCTTAGATTCAGTCACGTCAAACACATCTTCCATCCTTGCAGTTTCGTTTTCAGCTTAATATATTTAGATCTTATAGGAGCTTTCTAATGCTTCACAAATATCATATTTATTTCATTTCGTATTCTGTTTCATTGCCTTCATGGTGCTGTTCTGAATCGTTAGATATTTTTCAGGTATAATTTACCTTTCACCATAAATTCATTTAGATAATCCGATCTAATATGAACTGTGCTGAAGTTCATCTAGTTTCCACATTATCAGATTGAGATGACGCTTTACAATATCCTGCACCACGTTTTCTTTCATCTCGCCCATAGCCAATTGCATGACCCTTCTGCAGTTCATTTTGTTTAGCCTGTCTTGCCTTACTGCCTCTAGCTCCCTTCTGTAATTTCTACAATTAATGGAACTCTCATCTCTGCCTCCTAATAATAACTCAAGGATTTTCACTGATCGTTTACTTATTTTCTTATGTGTGCAGTCACTTCGAGATCTACAACCGTCTTTCTTTACTAGTCCCCATAACGTAACTTGGATCCTGGCTTCCTCATTTTTATTTGTTCCTAACCGCTTTTTCTTTTTTCAGTTCTTCCTCTAAGTTACAGAGACCTTAGCAGGTATTATCAGTATACTGTAGCACAACACCTGGGGTCTTGGAATGACTTGATTTCGTCTTTCCATCGATATCTGACTCACTGATTCACAGGTTTCGCTGATTAGATATTTTCTTACGTTTCATAAGCCTTTTCCCGGCTACCAGACTGGCCTAATGGTAAACGGTAAAGCCTTATACTCCTTACTTCGCTGGGTGAATAGGTGTTAGTACTACATTAAGACCTTCCCCTTTGAGACTTTATCTCCATTTCTTCTGTCACCCAGATTTCCACCTCCAACTTTTCTCACTCTCCCCCTTTGCCTTCAGCCCCTGACACTAGGGGATTAACCTGAAGGGCACCCCTGCAGGCTGTACTTCCCTCACACGCCCGTTTTCTCATTGCTCACGACAGGCAGTCGATCCTCCGACAGGAGGTCCCCTCGTCAGCAGCACTTCTTTCCATCGACAGTCACCAGACTTTTTTTCGGTTAATCATGTTCAAAACCGGCTGAAAGATTTTCTAAAGCAGTATAGTGGTGAGTCTCAACGTGTGTGTGTGTGCGTGTGTGTGTGTGTGTGTGTGTGTGTGTACGCGCGCGGGTAGTTACCTATTTGAAATGTACGGGTGGGAGTTTTACACGCGGGGCCCCATTTCTTCAACATTCTCTATCCTGCTTCTTAAATTTCTGTATCCTATTTGCGATAAGCATGTCTTCAGTTATTTTTTTCCGTTCATCCAACACTTTTGTACTACAAAAGTTACTTCCTCACATCTGTTTTAACGTTACTTGCTTGACTTTATGTTGTGTTGGCTGGTTGCTCTGTCCTTGCATCTCTCGAAGAATTGTTCACTATCAACGTCGTTGGAGTTTTGAAGAACAAAAAAGTAGTGATCAGATCACTGCTCAGTCTTCTCTCCTCCGAGGTAGGCAAATTTAAAGCAACTATCCTTTCCCTATAACTCGCCTCTCTTAATCCTGGTACCATCTTTGTTGCTCTCTTCTGGACTCTTTTCGTTAACTCTTTATTTCATGTTTCAAGTGGGGTGACTGAATTTGAGAAGCATATTATAGCTTTTGCTTTATGTGTGATGTGAACAGCTTGATGAATATTTCCTTATCCACGAACGCGAATGCATCTCTAGTGTTTGCTAGCAGATAGCTGATCTTTGCTCCTAACGTGGGACTATGGCGTCAGCTTGGAGACTACACCCAGGTCTCCTTCATGCACAGATTAATGAAGCTTATTTCCAATAAGATGATATTCATATTGAGGCCTTCTTTCACAGGGACTCATCCTCAGCGCTACATTTTCTTGGGTTTACCTTCATCAACCGTGCATCAGATGAATTATGGAGTCTGTCAAGGTCCCCTCGTAATTTGATGCAATCATCCAAGGTATAGTAGTCTCAAAGATGTTGTATGGATGCAAGGCATGGGCAATAGATGAGGATGAGCAGAGAAAGATAGTGTGCTGGAAATGAAATGTTTGAGGACAATTTGTTGTGTGAGGTGGTTTGATCGAGTAAATAATAAAAGGGTAAGTCCACGCTTTTCAGTTACCTCATAAACTTTATATCATCCACAAACATGATCAGATAGAGGTCCATGCCTTCTGGCGAATCGTTCATTTAGATAAAGTTAAGTAATGGTTGTCAAACAGAACTCTGCATTACTCCATTGTTAACTTTAGCCCGTTTTGATAAAGGATCATTTGGCATACATCCTTTGTTCCATTCCACTAAGATGATATCTCCATCGATGGAGTCTCCTCGTTACTCCTGTCTAATGATCCATCCTTTAAATCGGCCTCCATAAGTTACAGCGTCAAATGCTTTCTGGCTGTCCAAATAACAAAAAATCCACCCAGCCTTCTCTTTTGTCCAATACTGAGCTCACTTTCTCGTAGAAGTCTAATAGGTTTGTTACGCATGACTTTCTCTCCCTGAAACCATCTTCTATCTTACTTAGGTAATTTCCCCCATGCAAAAATTCATCCATTTCCTTTTTGATCATCTTTTCCATCAAAGTACACACTACACTCCTTTGGGAGACCAGTCTGTAGTTCAGTACCTCCTCCCGGTCTCCTTTCTTATAGATAGATGTAACGATTACCCGTTTGCACTCCCTTGGCACTTTACCTTTTACTACTGACATCTTGAACAATTCATACGGTGTACTAGGTGTATCTGCTTATATTTACTGTATATATAGGGAAATATCCTCAGGACCATGAGCCTTATTAAGGTAAAGATATCTAAGTATTCCATCAATGATTCATCTAGGATTTTCAATGCTTCCCAACACCTCCTCCATATTTCATTTTATTCATGTTTGGACTTTAGCATCACCCACAATGAAAACACTTTTGAACCTGTCATATAGTTCCTCGCGTATCCTTACGTGTTCCTCCATACTTCCCCCCACTGAATTCCTTAATCTTATTAGCTCCTGTTCAGCTGACGATTTAATCCTGATGAATTACACTGATCAACAAATCTTGACTTATTGCATGTTTCGGAGATGAAATGTATTTCCCTTTATGGATTATGGGAAATTAACGACGAACATGTTCGATTGGCTACAGTTTCTAAGAAAAAATCACCATCTTACGTTTATATGCATTACACACTGTACTGGTGTCACAAGGTACAGTCACTGGCTTATCTCTATGAAACATGACGCCATTTCGCCTGTCGCTTACATACAAGTTCTGGAGCATCTCTTTAATGTCCAGCAACAGTTCGCAAACATCACTGAATTCCATTTGTCCTGGTACCGTTTCTCTAACGCTACGATGTCTTGATGAGAACGTTCGCCGTGCTCATCGCTCACTGCGCCGCAGTTAGCCGGAATAAAATCCTGGTGAATGAGGAAAATATGCATCTTTGAAGACACACTGCAGCCCATTTTCCAATAGGAAGACAGCAGGTTTTCCACAAATTCCTTTTAGTTGTCTACCTTGATATTTCCTAGAAAGCTGGTTGTTACCAGACGGAAATCATTCCATGCTGTCTTCTCGTTACCACTGAAGATGCCGTCGAATTGCTCGTTTCCGAAGAGCTTACGGATCTGTGAACTGACTTGATTTTCGCCTTACTGAGTCTTGGGAATTTCCCACCGAGGTACCTAAACGCTGGCCCATTTTTATTCATAGCCTTAACGAAGTTCTTCATGAGGCCCAGTTTGATGTTCAGAGGCGGTAGCAAAACCATGTTGGATTCTATCAGCGGAAAGTGCTGTGCGTTCTTTGTTCCTGGTTCCAGAGACTGTCGGAAAGCCCAGTTTCTCATGTTGTAATGGGAAGTCTTTTCTAGACTGTCCAATTCACAAAGGAAAAAGCAAAACTTCGTGTAGCCTAATCGCAAATCAAGCAAGATAGCAACAACCTTCAAGTCGCCACAAAGCTGCCATTGGTATTTATCGTAGTTTATGCAGTTCAAAGGATGCTTCATGTTCTTATGCGATTCCTTCATATGGAGTGCATGACAAATTGGAATTGGCGGTAACACTTTGCCATTATGCAGCAGAACAGCTTTTAGGCTCTACTTTGACGAGTCTAGGAACAGTCTCCACTCCTCAGGTTTATGATTAATATAGAAGGCCGCCATCAGACCACCTACATCGTTGCAGGCGACAAGGATACAATCCATCTTAAAGAATCAGTGCCACATCAGCCACGGTTGAGTGTGGACATGCTTACAGCTGCTCGGTCCGAGCACTATCGGGACCGCAGGTGTTCGCAGCGCTCGCTGTCTAACCGAAGCGCTTGCAATATGGGTTGAGGAAGAGGTGGCGGACAGAATCATGGGAGATCTGTGATTGTGGGAAGAGTGAAGGAGCTGCCAAACAGCATGGAAGAGAATGTGCAGTTAGCGAGCAGCGAGCCGGAAACAGATGTCGTTCAAGAGGTGCTTAGCAAGAAAGAGGAGGCGTGAGGTGGCGAGAGAGAGTGAAGGAAATGATGGTAAAGATATCAGGAGTGACAAGAGGAACAGGAATGACTCTTTAGTAGAGAAATACAGCATGGCTGGAAATCAAGCTAGGCAAGATGGTCGAACGACTACTCAGGAAGGTAATGGTACTTCTGATGGTAGATCGATCTTAGGAGACCACGTCTCTACTTCCCAAGAAACAACGGAAAAGACTTTCGTGATAAGCTAAAATGGACTGTTAGACTTTGCAAACAACGTTAAGAGTTCGGAGTACTTTTTGAAGAAGGCAAACATGCCCCATATATTACTGTAAAAGATAAGGAAACAGCTCGAAATTTAAGTACAGTAGGTTTCGAGAATGTAGTTTTTGAAGAACCCGTGAACTCTCTTGAGAAATGCACGAAGATAATTCTTTTTGATTATCCTGTCTACCTTAATTCTGAAGATGTGTTGGTTGATGACAAATTTGTTTGGAATAAAAGATGGGTCATCAAATATAATGGTCGACTAGCACCCAAGCCGTAGCTAACTGCGTTGATTCAAGATATAGTATCAGAAAAAATTTTTGTGAAAGACTTGGGATACAAAGAGTGTAAAATATTATAGATGTTGTAGGTGGGGACACACGGCCTGGAGATGCTTTAATGATCATCGGTGTAGATTTTGTGGGGAAGCCCATGACTCTACAGTGTGTGGAGAGAAAATCATAACAAAGTAGAAAATTACATCAAATTGTTGTGATTGTTGGGAGTTCATAATGCCAATGCGCGAGTCTGCCAGAGGAAACCAAAAGTTGATCATTTCCAGTCATGTCAGTCTAGTGGTCAAGTGGATAAAGGTAGGGCTGTTATTGGAACGCCAAGAACCAAAAATATATGGGAAGAACGTATGGAATTGAGTAATCATGATCAGAACATAGATATAGGGAACAATACAACAGAGGTAAATATACTCGCTGTATTCCGTAAGGAGATCAGTGATCTTAAGCAAGAGATGGTTAATATAAAGAAGCATTTAGTGAATCTTGAGCAACAGAGTAATGTTACTAATATTTCTATTGATAAAGACAGTTCAAAGGTAACCGGAAGGGTATTGGACTGTGTAGTTGGTGATACTGATGATGGTAATTCTGAACAAATTTCAAAACAGAATATGGTGGAGGATAATAATTGTTCTTCTTGCAAAAGAGATTGTTGGTGATGTAACAAGTATTCTGAACTCTGTGTTGGAATATTTCGTAAATCCAAGGGATGAAATGAAAAAGGATATTATTTCAGTGAAGAAGATGAAAGGGAAAATATCTCCAAGGGGATTATAATGTTAGAATAATATCCTGGAGTGTAAATAGCCTGAACAAAAGAATTGCGGATCTTCATGCGTATGTCGATTCTAGTAATACTGACGTTATAGCTTTACAAGAGGTAAGGTTGAAGGGACTGTCTGTACAGCTAAAGGGCTACCAAAGTTTTGAATTACCAGCGAATTTGACAGAAAATTGTAGAGGTCTAACAACTTATGTCGTAGATAATACTGCAGCTTCTTTACATTCTGCTTTGAAAGTAAATGGTAGTGAATTTTTATGTGTTAGCATTACACCAAAAGATACTACTGTTTACTGTTAATGTATAAATGCATGCTGATTCCCTAGCAGTTGAGGCTTTTGCCAGATAATATTTTGATGACTATTGCCTGCTACTTGGCGATCTGAATGTTCGGCATAATGATCTTGGAGGCAAAGGGTCACAAAATCACAACGATAAGGTGTGAAAAGGCTTTTGGACTCCTTAGAAGGTGCCAAGGTCATTGGAACTGGGGAACCGACGCATGTTAATGGTGGAAGGCTAGATTATGCAATACTTTTTGTTATGTTAGAGGTTCATGCTGATTCGGATGTTGTGGAGAAGCTTTTGAGTAATCATTTTGCGATTACGGAAAGCTGAAATTGAACAAGTGACTTATATTAATGTTAGAAAAAGGAATTCAATTAAGGAAGGGCAACGTAGTAGATTCATCACAAAAGTTAGTGAGTGGTACGCAGGGTACAAAAAAGTTTGGCACTAAAGATGAAAATATTTTCTATAATGATCTGTTAAGAGTAATTGATACCATATTGGATAAGCCAAAGAAAAATGTTGCATATATTTGAAGAACTAAGCCAAGATACTATATATATGAGGTAGTTAAAGGTTGTAATAACTTATTAAGGAAGTGCCACAGTAAAAGAAGTCAAGATCCGAGCAATAAAAGCAATAGGGAAATTTATGTGTAATTGTAGAGCATACAACATAAATTAAAGAGAATGCCAGAAGTGAATATTCGAGTGATTTTTTGACGGATATTGCCCATACAAAATCTTTAGCTCAGTTTTGTAGTAGTGTGAATAAGGTAAGAGGAGTTAGAACAAAAAGTACTATTCACCCAGATCCAAAGGCAAAAGCTAATGAACTAATAAGTGGTGTTATGCATCAAGCCATGGGTGTTTGCTAAGTAATGTTCAGGATTCTTCGATTAGTTTAAGACATATTAGACAAAGGTTGGTGAATATTCGAAATACTGTATGTGATGATATATGTGTACCATTTACAAAGGATAAAATTTTGTATGCAATAAAGGCAAGTCTACTGCTCCTGGTAGGGTTGGACTGACTTATAATGTTATTAATTGTCTTGCAAGTATGGAAAGCAGCCCAATTTTAAATCGTTTTGACCTGTCATACGAAAATGGAAGACGACCAGCTAAATGGAAAAGTGCGCTTGTAACACCTGCGTCTAAAAGTGATAAGGATTATAGGTCCATATCATTAACATCTTGTCTTTGTAAAATGATGGAAAGAATGGTTTTAGATAGATTACTGCTTTAAATGAATGTTTATTGTCAACTAGTTTTTTGGTTTCTTAAAGTGTAGAAGCACCACTATCAGTGTTATTGAATGTTTTAGTAATGGCAATTTTAACTGTAGTTTGTTTGTAGATCTTAAAGGCATTTGATAAGGCAAATAAGGAAATTATTTTGGAAAGCCTTATAAGTAAAGGTATAAAAGGCCAACTGCTGACATGGATCAAAGATTATTTAACTGACAACTAGGTTAAAGCCTCTGAAAGTTTTATCTAATAAAGGTTATGGTGTACGTAAACTAGTCTTAAGAGCTGTGTACTTGAGTACGGTTAGGAATACTGTTGATTACTCGGCGCCAGTTCTGGTGTCCTACTCAGAAAAAGACCTTAGACCATTAGAGGTCCTTCAGAATGAGGCAATGAGGATTATACTTGGTTGTCCAAAGGCAACAAGAATTGAAATAATGATAATGGAGTTAAATGTTCCAAGCATATGTCATAGAATTGGGGAGCTGACTGTAAATTCTACTGTACTTTTAATTAGACAGGGTGATATCTATCTTAAGTCAGCTATTGATAAAGTACCAAATGGTGTTGCTAGTGATATAAAGATTAATAGATATAAAAAAAAAACTTTTGCAGATGGTATGTGAATATAATGTTGAAGATCAATATGCGCCTTTGCCAAATAAGCTTTGCTTTGAACCCTGGCTTATGGAGAAAGTTATTGCTACAATGGATAACTTAGAGCTAAAGAAGAAAGGCGTTAATCCTTATGAGTGAAACCAAATGTTCATCGAGAAATAAGCTGAGCATCCTAAGGAAAATGTTATTCATATGTATTGTAATGGTTCAGCTATTGGAAATAGAGCTGGTTGTGGCATTGTTATAAGGGAATTCTATAAATACGGTATCAGTGTAGAAGAAAGAATATCTAAGTGAAGTGGAAACAGAAGGTCCAGCACTATGGCAGCTGTATGATATGCAAGTGGGTTTCAAATATGCACTTACAAGGCAAAAATCGGTTTATGGGTTTGTATGTAGTCAAAGTGCTCTTTTAGCACTAAATTCAAAAGCTCCTGTGGATGAGGACATTACTATGTACGATTAGTATGCATGACATGAAAATACTAGGATATGATATTACGTTTATGTAGATTCCATCTCATTGTGGTACATATATGAATGATGTGGCAGATGAGCTGGCTAAACAAGGATCTAGTAACGAAACAACTGAATATGAATGTGAGCTGAATATTAAAAGAATTAAACTGAACATGGTCAAAATACGTCAACAATGGGAAATGGATAATGTAAGGAAAATTTTAAGTAATGGTAGTAGCAGTATGAAACATTATCTAAAAATTTGAACTCTACAAACTTTACTTATGGCAAAGTTTCAGTAAATTATGATGCATTTATGATGAGACTTCGTTTAAAATACAAATATTATTGGCAGGATATTGAAGGAACTGATGGCGTTCCTTGTAAACTTTGTGGGAAGGTGGACTCCCATACATTTTACCATTGCATTATGGAATGCAACTGTATTGCGCAGTTTAAGGGATACAGTATTACCGATGTGACACAGATGGTGTGTTTTTTTTTTTGTGAAGGAAGACGTGATGAGGGATATTATGAAATAATATCATAAAATAGACATAAGACTTTAAGAAAAAGTTTTTATTCCTTTAATTTTTTAATGATGTGTAATTTGAGCTTGAATGGGTGGGCTGGTTAGCATGTTTACCAGCTCCCTTTGATGTAATTGTCAGTAAACATTTTGAATATGAACTTTAAAGAATGGAGCGAAATCTTTCTGGTGGGCACGAAGCACAGACACTCACATTTTCATCAAGGAGATTTCACTCTTGCAGTTTCAAATCTAACAGTTCTGCCATACTCTTCGACAGTTCCAAAGTTTTGATGAGGTCTCTTGATTCATTCTGCGTGTTCCTGTGTGGTTCAACAGACGTCACTTTAGGTGCGAAATTAGGATGTTGATTGCTGACATGTTTCGTAAATTTTGTATTCTTGTTTGTACTCTGCCTCGGGGAAAATGGGTCTTGAGGACTCAAAATGAAAAGTCCATCACCGATGGTTACCGAGTGCATAGCTGATATGTGTATCTATGCGTCCCTGTCTTTATTAATGGGTAATTGGTATATGTGCACGAGTCTCTCTCTCTCTCTCTCTCTCTCTCTCTCTCTCTCTCTCTCTCTCTCTCTCTCTCTCTCTCTTTTTTTATTTATATCT
>JAYMFT010153891.1:0-12564 GCA_038088735.1 Panulirus argus
CTCTCTCTCTCTCTCTCTCTCTCTCTCTCTCTCTCTCTCTCTCTCTCTCTCTCTCTCTCTCTCTCTCTCTCTACTCAAAGTCCTTCTCTCCCTACACCTCTCTCTTTACTTTGACACCCTTCTGGCTATATCAACGTCTATATTCCTATCATCTTTTCTATCAGGACCTCCACCCACAATCCCCATGCCAGACGTCACATTGTCAATCCTGTCAGTATCCATCTTGCTTGACATGATCCCTCCCAATCGTTGCAGGAGGTGACACAGTCCGTCTCTCCACCACCGTTCACTTGAGTTCTATTCCCTCCTGACACGTCAAGTCCCTCCCTATCTGGTCTCCTCGTGTGATCTCAGTAATGAAAAGCTTCATGTGATAACAGGAACACACAGAAAGTTATCTTGTGCATAAGCTGTCCTGTCATCTTACCATGTGCAATATCACGTTTCAAGATTCAGACACAGTTCTGTAAACTCTTATGTTTAGACGTCCACACAGTTCCACACGTCCACATCATTCCACACGTCCAGACCATTCCACACGTCCATACTATCCCGGGTCTGACAAGTCTACCCTGTAGTTAGTGGATTTTAAGCACCTTCCTGTGATATCAGTGATTAGATCTCTGTCTTTATATCATTAGATTCTTCGTTAAGAATCTGTACTCTCTGCCTGCAACACTTCTGGATATCTTCATCAATAGTTCAACTATGCTTTCATGATCTTTCCAAGTCATCTTTCTCCTTATTTTATCTTTCTAAATTATTTTTTCTGAATTATTTTCCTCTTTATTGGTATCTTCATTCATCATCTTTTTATTTCATCTTTCAATCATTCCTCTGCTCATTAACATTCATATGTCATCAGTTTCATTGTTATATCTGAGTTTTGTCTCCCTGTTGATATGATGAATATATTTTAACATTTAACCTTGAGATTAACTTGATAATTACTATTAATTACCAATGAGCAACAGCTACAGTAGACTAGGAATTTATTCTCATTTATTCAAACAGGATGGAGTTCAAATACATTCTCTTGCATCTCTAATTAGCAAATAATGTTTTTCTTTTTTATCATGTATTAATTTCATTTAACGTTTCATAGATTGTTTACTTCTGCATCTGGTAGAAAGATTGTCTGGCCCAACGTGAGCAGGACACAGCTGGTTCAGACTCGAGAATTCATAATTAGTAGATTTCGTTCTTAGTTTGGCCCAACATTAGAGCATGAAGAGGCATCGTTTTATCAATCCTTTTCATAAAACGCTTCTTAGTGTTACTGATTCAGTTATTAAAGCTCAAGAATAATGCCAGTATCTCATAGTGCTTTTCATCATTGTTAACTTTTCTATATAAAGCTTTTCAGTAGTGTTGGCAGAAGATCTATACGTCTCGGACTGTATAATATTAATATTATTATAGCTTAAATAAATTTTTTTTTTCGTAGTTGCATTTATGATAGATCTGCTCTACTTTTTTACTAGCAAAGACTTTTGATACAAATTATTACGCTTGGTACAAGCACGTCTCTCTCCACCGACATCTCTGGCGAAGTACATGTACGTGAGTACTTGCGTGGGCAGTACACATTATGTACTGTCACTGGCACCCAACTGGATGTGTCGAGAAAGAGAGAAAGAGTTCGTCATTCCAGTTACCCCAACAATAGGAGCGAAGACCGGGGATTCCTTCGGCACTTAGGAGGAACCCACAGGGGGGAATGTGACTCCCGCAGGAGACCCCATAACACTCGTCTGCCATTTTAATTCCAGGATTCGATTCACCAACTTAACAGCATTGTCGTATATCAAGGTCACTTCAAATATCCTTTTGACCAAGTTGGGTGACCTGTACTTTAAAGTTAACGTCATTATTCTACTTTCTCGGTTAAACCCAGTGTTATCATGAGCAAGTTAACTTCAGTGTCATAACCAAGTGGCTAACATCAGAGTCCGGCTTACCAAATTAATCTTAACATATTAATCAGCAAAGTTCATCTGATTATGTTGCCCCAGATTAACGCCATTGTTCTCCAAGTTAACATTAGCACACCCTTACCAACTTAACCTTAAAACAACTAAGTCCCCAAAGATAACTTCCCTGATCTTCACTTTAACTCCACCAGTTACCCCAGGGAAAAAAGTTACTTTTAGTGATTTAACTCCACAAGTTTTAGATTCTTATGTAGTCTCTCGTCAGTAGAGTGAGGCTGTGGTCGGCAGAGGCACCACACTCAAAGGACACGAGTGTGGTATATGGTTGGATGGCCTCACAGACCTCCCCAGGACCTGAGGAGACAGGCCAACCCCATCCCTCTGGCAATGACCAGGTCCTTCTGCTAGACAAGGCTTGCCTGATCAGGAGCCGGTGCTGGGGACTCGCTGTGTAGTTCCTTGTTGCCAGATAGCAAAACGAGTCGTCAGGCCTATGGATGGTGGTTCTCGCAGCTGTCACTCGTTTAAGCTGATGCAACGACACAACAGAAGAGGAACTCTCAGAAGTGTGAGGTGGATTGTTACGTACCAAAGACTGGCAGCGAGTTGACGCAAGCACTGACCTCAGCACTGGTGGAGGTGGATAGTGGATGTGGGCACCACCTACAGGTGGAAGAAGGATGTGGTCACCAACTGCAGGTGGAGGGAGGATGTGGTGGAAGTGAAGGGTGGGTGTGGCCACCAGGTAGAGATGGAAGGAAGATATGGCCATCAGGTGGAGCAGAAGGGTGGATTTCGTCACCAGATAAAGGCGGATGGAGGATATGGCCACCGTTTGCAAGTGGATAGAGGGTGTGGTCACCAGTGGCAGGGACGATGTGGATAAAAATTCAAACGTTATATAAAGAAAAATTGTTTTCGTAAAAATTTTGCTTACGAACCTACAAGCATTGTGCATCAGTGCTTCCTCAAGCAACCGAGAGAGACGAGGCTGTATCACTGGGAGTACAGCCTCGTCAAAGCACGCCTCACTCCAAAGGGGTCTACGTTTCCCCTGCTACTGGAAGCAGCGCAAACCTTGTAATACAGGAACCTTCAGGAAGGGCCCTGAGTAAAACCAAGAGTCATTCAATTTATAAACAAAAGAGGATAAGTATACATATTAGGAATGCCACTACGAAGCTGTGGGTGCCGCATAGAAGGGGTCCTGGAGTACTTAGTTATACTCGTTTGTGGTTGATCTCAAGAGGGTGAACGATAGGGCAAGAACAGCTGGATAGGACATTGTTGTTAAACTGTCTTCACGAGACACCCAGACTGCTCGGAGTATTTCTACCACCCGCTGCCAGTATACTTTTGATATACTCCGATGTTTATGAGGAAGTCATACTCAGAATACAGTTTGTGAGCCAAAATGAACACGATATGTAAGAATGAAGGACAGTTGCATAAAGCTGAAAAGGATGAGTGTAAGAGGATGCATATAAACTTGGCAGTGGCTTCTCCGCTCTTAGCTGTGGCTTCCACATCCCTAGTTGTGGCTTCCTTACTCCTGGCTGGGACTTCCTCTCTCCGGGCTGTGACTTCCTTACTCCTGGCTGGGGCTTCCTCACTCCTGGCAGTGGCTTCCTCACTCTTGGCAGTGGCTTCCTCATTCCGGGCAGTGTCCTCCTCACTCCTGGCAGTGGCTTCCTCACTCCTGGCTGGGGCTTCCTCATTCCGGGCAGTGTCCTCCTCACTCCTGGCTTGGGCTTACTCTTTCCTGGCTGTAGCTTCCTCACTCCTTGTAGTGGCTTCCTCATTCCTATCAGTGGCTTCCTCACGCCTGGCTTTGGCTTCCTCACTCCTGGCTGTGGCTTCCTCACTCTTGGCAATGATTTCCTCATTCCTAGCAGAGGCTCCCTCAATCCTAGCAATGGCTTCCTCACCCTGGCAGTGGCTTCCTCAATCGTAGTAATGGCTTCCTGTGGCTTCTTCACTCCTGGCAGTGGTTTTCATACTCCTAGCAGTGACTCCCTCACGCTTGGTAGTGGCTTCTTCACTCCTGGAAGTGACTTCTTCACTTCTGGCTTTGGCTTCCTCACCCCTGGTAGTGCCTTCCTCAATCATGGCAGTGGCTTCCTCACTCCTGGCTGGGGCTTCCTCACTTCTGGCAGTGGCTTCCTCGCCCCTGAAAGTGGCTTCCTCACTCTTGGCTGTGGCTTCCTCACTCCAGGCAATGGCTTCCTCACTCTTGGCAGTGACTTCCTCATTCCTAGCAGAAGCTTCCCCACTCCTGGCTGGGGCTTCATCACTCCTGGCAATGACTGACTTCCTCACTCCTGACAATGGCTTTCTCACTCCTGGCAGTGGCTTCCTCACCCAGGCAGTGGCTTCCTCATTCCTAGCATAGGGCTTCTTCACTCCTTGCAGTGACTTCCTCACTCTTGGCAGTGACTTCCTCACTCCTGGCAGTGGCTTCCTCACCCCTGGCCCCAGGGACCTTTATATACAGGCTCCTACAGCCCAAGGCTGCACTACTCTCAGTAGCAAGGAAATGTAGACTCCTTTAGAGTGAGAGAGTGTTTATGACGAGACTGTACTGTCAAAGATACATCCCCGCCAAAGGTTTTGCAGTGTAAAACCTCGAGCGGGCGGAGTCCGGTAACATCATACTTACTCGCTTCTTACACCAGGAATCCATTCTATATCTGTGAGGCTCCTGCAGCATTCAGGAAGCTGGCCACGTCCGCCGGCCGTGACCACAGGCCATAAAGTGTTGTGATGCGTGTGTGTCTATGTACAGAAATTGCACGGCAGTTTGGGTGTCTGCTTTACGGTAGTTGCATCGTAGGCATGAAGGAAGGGGTCTTGGGATACGTTGAAACGGTGTTTGTAATGTTGTGGTGATGGGTGACGTCCAGAGCGTAGACGAGGAAGTGTGACCCGTGTATGTCTGGGGAGTATAGTTTCTGATCGGAGTATGGCTGGTTGGGCTGGAGTTTAAGACTGAGCTGGGAGGCCGGTTGTTTACTTCTTGTCGGGTTATATCAGTGTGTATGTGTTTTGTCGGTGTATTATTTGTCGGAGGTGATGGGGATCTGTGAGTAGAGATTGCTGAAGTGTGAGGCGGAGGTAAACTTTTTATTTCTACTTTGGAGGTGATGGTTAGTTGTGGAGTGGTTTGGATGGGAAGGTTGTAGTGTTTTTGCAAAGAATGAAATGCCGAGCATGTTCATGTGGGATTTTGCTGGGAATATCTTTGTTTCATTGCGTAAGTGTTGTGTGTCTGTGGTTGCCCAGCAGCTGGTGATTGTTCTGAGTGTATTATTTTTTGCTGTTTTGCAGCTTTGTTATATCTGCATTTGAAAGGAAGGGAGACTAGGCAGGTGAGGCGTAGTTTAAAGTGGAGCAGACGATTTGTTCGTAGATGTTAAGGGATTCCTCTTCTTTGTCCACTTCATGGCCAGAGTTATGAAATAAGGCAAAAGTATTGGAAAAACGGAAAAGTTAGTGAGGAAGTGGATAACTTGCGCTTTATAAAGGGAGGATGTAGTTGATATCAAGTAAATGGTAAAGAATTACAAAGATTAGCGGCAGATGGGAAAGAAAACATCACAACGACCCAGGACGGCTTGCTGGGTATTGCGTGTCCGAACTAATTGTAAGAAACACTTAAGTCTCCAGTCTCGAGGAGCAGAAACCTAAGTAATATCCGTAGAAGAGAAAGAGAGAACCAACAACCTGGCTTTGTAAAATTTGGCAGAGTTTGGAGGTTAGACTGTAAAAGGGAATTAGCTGGATTGCTCTAGGCTGTATCATGTCAAGAAAGTTGGAGTGACTAATATACGTATGTATACATATATATACTGTGTAAGACTCTGAGCAACGTGTCAATATCCTAGGTCCTGCCGGGCGCCCCTACTAGGAAGAAGGACGGGAGGGGCCTCAGGGATGAGGGCGTGGCCAAGACCGGCTCCCTGGAGCGGGAGGCGCGACCTCGCCGCTCCTTCATAGCCGACACCAAGGAGAAAATGAAGAAGACCATGTCCCTGGACCGTCGAAACCTGCCTGGCCTCAGCCGGAGGTCGTCCAGCCGCGATAAGGTCAGCCAGTCTCGCGAATCCATCATGGGCAAGATAAGAAGGGGAAAGAAGACTGAGGAAGATAAGCCGGAAGAAGCTCTGGAAGAAGCAGCAGCCAAAGACGAGGCACCTCGAGATGATGGGCCTTCGCCTGCAGCGGTGCTTGGCGGAGTGGCTGCCGCAGGGGCGGCCGTGGCAGCTGCTGGAACGGCGGCTGCCGCCCATGTTGGAGACGTGGCCTCTGAGGCAGCAGACGAGGCTCACGACACCGCTGGAGGCGTGATGGACGACGCCGAAGACAAGGTGAAGGCGGTAGGGGAAAGCCTCGATTCCAGAGAGGGTTTGGTTACCGTGGCTGAAGAGCCGACTCAGGCGGTGACCAAGCGCATGGAGGACATTCTTAATGAAGCTGAGGATTCCGCTTCCAGAACCACCAGTGCGGCTGGAAACTTTAGGGACAGTGCGGCAGATGCAGTTGCTGAAACGAAGCAGGAGGTGACTGAAGCTGTTAAAGGTCTTGGTGAAGAAGCACGAGGTGCTGGTTCCAGAACCGCCAGTGCAGCTGGAAACGCGATAGCCAGTGTATCAGATGCAGCTGAACACACAACGCAGGATATTACTGAAGCTGTTAAAGGTCTTGGTGAAGAAGCGCGTGATGTTGGTTCTAGAACCGCTAGTGCAGCTGGAGACGCAATGGCAAGTGCAGCAGATGCAGCTGAACACACAACGCAGGAAGTTACTGAAGCTGTCAAAGAATTTAGCGGAGACGTACAAGGCGCTGCTTCAAGAACCACCAGTGCGGCTGGAGACGCGATGGCAAGTGCAGCAGATGCAGCTGAACACACGACACAAGACGTTACAGAAGCTGTTAAAGGCTTTGGTGAAGAAGCACAGGATGTTGGTTCCAGAACCGCTAGTGCAGCTGGAATTGTGGTAACTAGTACGGCAGATGCAGCGGAACACACAACGCAGGAATTTACTGAAGCTGTTGAGGCACTTGGTAAAGACGCTGAAGATCATGCTTCTAGAGCCGCCAGTGCAGCTGGAGATATGATGGACAGCGTGACAAGAGCAGCTGAAGATACTATGGAAGACACGACAGCTGCAGCGGCCGAGACGACACAACTACTTACCGAAACTGTTGGGGAACTTGACGAAGACGCAAAAGATGCAGCTTCTAAAGCCGCCAGTGCAGCTGGACTTGCGATAGGCGACCTGAAAGCTGCAGGGAAAGAAAGTCACGACGCTGCCTTAAGAACAGCCAGTGCAGCTGAGGATCTGATGGCTGATGTGACGGAGACAGCTGAGGATACGATGGGAGATCTGTCACACTCAGCCGTAGAGACGACGCAACAAGTTACTGAAACTTTCGAAGAATTTGGCGGGAAAACTCAAGACGCGGCTTCGAGAACCGCCAGCGCCGTTGGAGACGCGGTGGACGATGTGGCAGATGCAGCAGCTGCACTGAAGACCGCAGATGAAGAGGTTTCGTGGGAAGTTAGTGAGACTTTTGACAAAATTGGCAAAGACGCAGCAGAAGAAGCTGCTACTGCTGCTGCTGCTGCTGCTTCTAGGACGGCTAGTGCAGCTGAGAACGTGATGGACAGCATAAGAGAAACAGCTGAGATAAGAGGAACACCTGAGGATTGGGTAGATAACGTCGCAGCTGTTGCTGCAGAGACGACTCAACAAGCCACTGAAGCTGTGGATGGATTTAATGAAGACGTACAAGACACCGCTTCCAGAACAGCTAGCGCAGCTGGGAATGTGATGAGCGATGTGCAAGACGCAGCTGAGGAAACAGAGGGAGATATAACAGATGCAGCTGAAGAGACGAGACAGGGAGTTATTGACACTTATAAGGGACTTGATGAAGGCGCAGATGTTGATTTCAGAACTGCCAATGCAGCTGATGACCTGCAGTACGACCTTAGAGGTGCAGCTGAAGATGTTGCAATGGACATCTCAGCGGATACGGCTTTGGAAACGAGAAAGCAAGTAACTGAATCCGTTGAGATGATTGACGAACACGTACACAGCGCTGTTTCGAGAACTGCCACCAGCGCAGCTGTAGTGATGGGAGACGGGAAAGATGCAGCTGAAGATGTGGTGGACAGGGCATCATCAGCGGATGCTGCAGCAGTTTCAGGGACGATGCAACAGCTCACTGAAACTGCTGACAAATTTGACGAAAATGTTCAGGATGCTGCCTCCCGAGGCACCAGTGCAACTGCTGCATATATGACGAGCAGTTTAACAGGCCCAGCTGCAAAGGCTTCAGACGACGCAAGAGAAACTGTTGAACAACTTGGGAAGGTCGTTCAAGAAGGTGTTCCTCGAACAGCCGATGCTCTCGAAGAGACAGTGAACTACGAGGAGGCAATCAAGGCTCAGAACCTGGAGGACGGTTTGTCGTACGAAGCCAAGGACGCTTCTCAAGACCTGACAGAGACCGTTCAGGAGCTTCAGAAGGAGGTCGGTGATTTCCCCTCCCGAACCGACAGTGCGGCTAAGAACGTGCTGGACGATGTGGTCGGCGAAGCAGAAGGAACCTCACGGACTATCACCACAGCTGTCGAAGACGGGGGATCGAGAGCCGCTAGTGCCGCAGACGCCGCCGCGGTGGACGGTGTGAAGGATGCGGCCGAAGATGTGCTGGATAACATGGCAGGTGAAGTTGAAGACACTTCGCGAGAGGTGAAGGAAGTGGTCCAGGAGTTTGGCAAGGACGCTCGAGATGCCGCCGCCGCTGCTTCTAGGACCGCAAGTGCGGCTGAGGGTGTAATGGCCAACGTGACAGATGAAGCCGTTGGAAGACTCGGTGAGGAAGGCCAGGGCGTTGCCACGGAGGCCGCTGGTGCAGCTGAGGACTTGATGACAAGCGTGGTAGGCACAGTCGATGACACGATGGACAGCGCTACAGACGAGGTCGGGAAAACCGCACACACAGTGACTGACGCCGTCGGGGAGATCGCTGAAGACGCCCGTCGGGTGGCTACTGACGCAGCTGCCGTACCCGAGGGCGTGACGGACAAAGTAGCAGATGCGTTTGAGACTTCAGCCGAAGAGACATCGTATGAAGTCACTGAAACGTACGAGGAGTATGTCGGTGACGCTCGCGAGGCTGCTGCCGTGGCCGCCAGCGCTGCTGACGAAGGAGCAGACGCAGCCGCAGAGACGTTAGAGCGAGTTGGCGAAGCGGTTGGAGAACTCGGCAAGAGCGCCGAAGACGCGGCTCTCTCAACCGCCACGGCGGGTTGGGAAGTGAAGGACGACATATCGGACGCAGCCCAGAAGGCGAAACAGACGGTGACTGATACTGTGTGGGAACACGGCGAAGGCGCTGAAGACGCTGTTTCCCGAGGAGCCAGTGCAGCTCGGGATAGACTGGACGATGCAGCAGGCGCGGCCGAACAGACCTTACAAGACGCGACTAAAACTGTCGAAGATTTTGGCGGTCATGTTGAGAACGAGGTTTCCAAAGCTGAAGACAAGCTCTCCAGAGCTGCTAGCGCAGCCCAGGACGACGTTCTGGATCACATCGACAGGGAACAGGAGAAGGCAGCGGCGGGAGCTGCCCACGTCGTGTCAGAGGGCCAGGATCTGGCATTGGATGTCGTGACAAACGGCGAGCGGACGTTCGACGAGGCGGTGGATGAGCAACTAGTGACGGCGGAGAGTGCTGAGAGTTCTTTATTCAGCGCTCTGAAGAACACTTTCTCGAACGGAATGGCTGCCACGTCTGGTCGAGACGCAGACCAGGATCATGACTTGGTCGACAAGTCGAGGGAAATCCAAGATCCCCGGGAGGTTACCAGCCTGGCCGATGATGTTTTCCTGGAGGAGGAGGAGAAGAAGAAGAAGACAGGCGACGCTGACGGGCAGAACCTGAGGGACACGTTTGGTCTAGCCAGCCTGGCAGGAGGAACTGCTGCCATCATCGCTGGGAAGACGGAGACCGAAGATCACAAGGCAGATGAGCCAACACCTCCGGAAGACTCCGGGAAGGCTGAGGCGGAAGGTGGCAGTACTTCCTTCTTTGGATCCATAAAGCAAACGGTGGGCAATACTTTCACAGACATCAAGGATGCGATAAAGGGAGACAGTAGCGCTGCCACAGTGGGTGACGAACGAGGGAAGGAGTTCGAGGAGGAGAAACCCACTGGGACCGAAGCAGCGCAGCGAGCCGAGGAACCGGTGACGAACGGCTTGGAAGAGAAGGACGACGACGTCGAAGCTGAGTCAGGCACCAGCGCCTCTTTCTTCGGGGGCCTGAAGGCCACTGCCACTGGAGCCCTGACTGATATCAAGCACGCCATAAGAGGCGAGAGGGACGAGGCGTCCAGCGACGCTGAGGGAGTCAAAGTGGCTGAGATGACTCCTGTCCTTGACGGCAACGACGAGGAGGAGAAGAAGAACGTTAATTTCTTCGTCGGAGACGCACCGATTGAGCTGGACGACTCTGAGACAGACCGAGACGCCGAGGCTGGCGGCACCTCCTTCTTTGGGACGCTTAAAGCCTCAGCGTCTGATGTCTTGACCGACATCAAACACGCTGTGACTGGTGAGGGAAAGGGTGAGGCAAGTATTCCCGCAGGTGGGGAGGACAAAGCAAAGATGACTTCCATAGGTACTGACGAGAGTAAGACTGTTGATTTGCATGTCGGAGGCTCCCCGGTGGACGGTACCGACGCCGTGGCGGATTACGGTGTAGAGGAAGCTGGTCGCTACGTCAGACAACCTCAACAGCAGTTCGAGTTCGACGAGTCGGACGAGGTGGGTAATGTCACGCCACTGCTGCAGAGATGTGTGTTTGTGGTGGTGGTGGAGTGACAGGTCTAGAGAGTAAGTCTTAAAAAAAAACTGTGACAGAACATAAAGTATTTTACGAGGCACACCCACGGCGTCGACCCTCCCTGAGTCATATAACAAAGACACTTCTTATTGATATGTTGTGGACCTCAGAGACACCATAAGCTGACGGGTCCTCATAAAATGCTTTTAAGTTGAAGCTTTATTCTTGTGGAGCCTCATACTTGCGTTCTGATCAGTCATGCACGCCAGCTTAAAAAATATTAACCCATGTTTGTAACCTTACTAAACCAAATGCTTTTCTTATAGCAACAATAATGCAGTAAACGTTGTGTGAGCTTTTTTTAAAACCCGCTACTGTCCTTCGTCTCGTTTCTGAGAGTCTAGGACAGTCGAGCATGAGTATATAAATGTATCTGTTGAGTCTGGTGATGGGGAGGTGCGGTTGTGTGTGTAACTTACGTACCTACAGCATGATGATGTCCCCGAGTTTGTTTATTTTTTTCTCTCTCTCTGTTATTGTGTGTTTCATCCCCTCTCTTGAAATACTTCGAGAGTCAGCGGAGTAATACAGTTCTTCTCTCCGCCCGTGCCTTCGGTCTGTGTGTGTGTGTGTTGTGTGTTATCGTGGGCGTGGCAGGAGGAGCCCGGTCTGGTGGGCGGGGCCGTGGCCGCGGGTGCTGCCAGCGCCGCAGTTCTGGCCGCCTCCACCTGCGTCGCCTCCGTCGGCCGCCCTCTGTCCAGTGTGCGTAGCCTTACCTTATGCCTCCTCTCCTGTGGCTGTTATAAAACCTGAGTCCTGCATCGGTATAACGAACACAATAATACGCTTCTATGCCCACGTAACGTCCAACGTTAACGGAATCTCTACGTCACTTTCTCTCTTTTCATTCACTGCACAGATAGACAGTCTCAGTGATTCACTGTTGCACTGCACGTCTCTTCGTTGGTTGTCCTTCACTGCCTAGCACCAAATGGTTAGCTTAGTGTTAGAATTACTTTTTTCCAGCAGCAGATTAACATCTACTAACACTAAATGTACAATGTACTCAATTCTTGACTACCTTGCATATCAAGCTTGATTTTCTTGTTCTTTCTATGTACTGCATTAACGGAGAAACAGAAAATGTAGTGCACGTGGGACAACACTGTAATGAGCTTGGTACACTTTAGTACTTCTGTTTTGTACATGTGAGACAACACTATGGGAGAGTAATGCTTATGGGACAACACTGTAGTACATGTGGGATAAAAGAGTAGTACATGTGGGTATTGAGTGCATGTGTACAACACTGTACCTTATGTGGAACAACATCCTGGTGGCGAGGGACAGTATGGTATAACTCTGTAGGACAACAATGTTATGTGGGACAAAGCAGTACACATGGGACAACACTACAATACAGATGGGGAAAGAGAGAGGACGTGTGGTACAATATGGTACAATATGGAAGAGCAGTGTTATGGTTATGGAACAACAACATACTTCACGTGGGACTACAACACAGTGCATGAGGGAAATACAGTCAATCACATTTATTTACATAAGGTGCCATTTCTATACCACCAGGATCTTGTTTAAAGTTCTTGTCTCTTAATAAAGCCACTGTTACTCCCAACTGGCCCTTCCATACTGTCTTCTGAATCTCTAATGTCAATTTGTATCCCAAGCATGGCTAACGATATATATATATATATATATATATATATATATATATATATATATATATATATATATATATATATATGTGTGT
>JAYMFT010153902.1:0-12564 GCA_038088735.1 Panulirus argus
TTCCTCTCATGCAAGGCTTTCACCACTTCTCTTTTTACCAGCACACAAACCCGCCTGTATGCCCATGAGAAGAAAATAAACCAACCCAAGTGTACTGCCAGCAGGCATCCTCCATCTGCATTACCCACCAAAACCAGGAAATGCACCGAGGAGGGAAATCTGGTAAGGAAAGAAAGAAGAATCCACCGGATCATCGTGAATGGCACAAGTTCCTCCCCCAGACAAATAGGAGCGCCGGCTAAAACCTCTTGTTATTCTTCATGTCAATCTTGGCTGTCCCCTGGAGCCCTAAGGCTGGCTGAGATGCTGTCGGGGCATCTCCTCTCAACTTCCTTATGTAGGATGAGCGTAATTACCAGGTCGTAACAAGTCGCTCCTGCTAGAAGAGTACCATGAACTGTGCTCCAGCGGAGCCAACACTAATAAGAGATTAATAGTTTTTAGTAATATGGATCTTAACCCACAGAACTTTAAATGAATTAACGAATCCATATGGTTTGTGCTATAATGTTAATAATGATTAGTAGCATTAACTATACATCAGCGTGTGGGTGACGTCACAAACGTCTGGTGTAGAGTTACAATAAGCCAGTAGACAAGTCAGCTTTGTCATCCTTCTTCTGCCAGGGTAAGGCAACTATGGAGCAGGAATTTCCCTGTTGTGACTCGCATTAAGGGTCGAGCGTTCAGTGTTTTTTCGCAACCTGACTGAGGGGCTGTACAACAGGTTAGATAAAGTTTTCTTATTGTGGAAGTAGAACCAGTCCACTTACATCACAATAGCTTTAGACCTGTTCTGTGTATATACAGTGGGAATAGTCTCTTTCCAAACGTAATGAAATAGTTTTAGACATTTTGAACGTGTCATAGTAGAAATAAGCCAATTCCATATACATTAGATGATTTGGCTTTGTGGTCGTTCCAAATATATGCAAATAATTGTCGACTTATCTAACATACGTTGATATAGCTTTCGACACATCTCTTGAAATAGGCCGAGACAGCTTTAAATCCATTTCATACAGGTTCCAGAAGTTGAGAACCCATTCCATATACGTTGAAATAGCTTTAAACTCATTTAAAAAATCTCGAAAACGCTCTAAACCGATCCCAAATAAATCGTGCAGCTTCTGATTCATTCCAAAAACGTCGAAATACTTTGTTTAGATGGAATCGACAGTTACCATAGAGATGAAAGGGAAGGTAAACTTATAAAAGAATGTTTCACATCCCAAATTGCACCAGTTACAATCCTTTAGAGAAATCCACAGACATGGCTTATACAGACATATACCCTCTGTAGCTTAGCACTGGTGCCCAAGCTCAGTCTCCAGTCTTAGTGCTGTAGCCTAACACTGATGCCCAAGTTCAGTAAGTGATAGGCTTAAAGTCATTATTAAAGATAGTGAGAAAGGAACACTATATATCTTCTATAGCTAAAGCTATAACTTGATATAAAGCAAGTTGAAGGCTCGGTTTTAGTCATTTTAAAACTTAAATCTTATGGAGGTAAGCTTTGTATGTTGGCTTGTGAAGGCATCGTCAGAATCATTTCCAGGCCTGAGGGAGTGATTTGTCGGGTCAAGAGAGACAAAAAATTTCCTAGGGATAAACTTGTCCACTTTCATCAGCCTGGGACTTGGTCTTCCCTTAACTGTGGGAATATCGAGTTAGGAACCAGGGAGGACACGGCACCATGCCAACGCATAACTTGCCAACCTTTCTGCCTCACCATAGTCTACACAACCTCTTCTGACTTTGTCACACTTTTTTCTGTGCCTAATTCGTGGATAGTCTCTATTTCAGTCTTTCTGTCTCTCATTCTCCACTTTTTATCCCCTTCTTCCTCTTTCTCTCTCACCATCTATTTATCTTTCTGACTCTTTCATGTTTTATCAGTCTTTCGCTTTTACGTTGACAATTCTTATCTAAATGATTGGTCTTCCCAGCAAGTGCCCACCAGACACTGTTAACATGACTGGTCTTCCCACCAAGTGCCTACCAGACAGTGTCAACATGACTGGTCTTCCCAGCAAGTGCCCACCAGACACTGTTAACATGATTGGTCTTCCCAGTTCAGACACAGCAGGTTGTTGTTTCCACTTAAAGCCCGTCACTTCACTATCAACAAATTCTTCCTGCCCATGTTATCTCTCCCCCTTCATCATGATGGCACTTATTTATTCCATACACACCATTTAAAGCTTATCGTGGCACAGGAAATGATTACCTTTAGACCGTGGAAGTAATGTTGTCTCTGGGGAGAAGAGGGATTCCACACTGCATTAAAAGCGCCCGCACCTTTGCTTTGAAGCGAATTGACTTGATTCAGTCGTTTGAGGTTGTTGATATCTGGGAAGGTAATATTCTCGCTGTTGTGATGTTTTATTCATTGGGAGAGAGAGAGAAAAGCTAGGATGGAATATTTTCCGTGGTGGATGAAAGATATTGAGATACTGGACGAGAACTGATGAGGCAGAAAAGGTAGACTTTTAGACGAGAGGATGATGAAAAAACTAAGTCCGTTTACGGATTTGGAGGATAGGATATCCTAGAGTCTGGGAGTGATCTAGGAATTTTCAGTTTACTTTGGCTGGTAGGGTTTTAGGTAAGTCGCCCTCCAGATTAATGATTAAGAGGTGGTTTCAGAGGATGAATTGCTGATAGAAGATACACGTGGCTTCTCTGGGCATATGGTTGAGTTATGGTGAGAACTTTGGACACGACGAATGGTAGCTGTTCAGATAAGGCTAAGGAGGGCTGGAGCAGGAAGGATAATGTTATTCACTGGGATGGATGATGTGTGAAGCCAGGATGTTGTCAGTAAGTGTGAAGATACATTAAAGTCATGATGAATTAATCTTGCTCATATTCAACGATTTCTTTAAGATCTATAATCACAGTATTCATATACCTAGAAGGACGTCCGTATTTTTTTTTTCTTTTTTTTATGTTGAAGCGCCAGTCACTGACAAAAGTCCACATCAGTTCCGAGTCATAATTAAGAGATAACATTCAACGTGTATTTAGGTGGATGTATGTATCTCACATAGTTTTTTATTGTATATAACGCTTGCAGCTAAGCTGATGCATCAATAATTAATTCAAGAATTTTGTCACTTTATCTTAATTTTTGAAATTTACATCTAGAGGGAAAATGCATGAGAACAATATAGATCAAATTTCTTAATTTTGGTATACCTTATTCAACATTGAAACTTAAATAATGAAATAATCTCAGTTACTATACAAAAAGTTATGGTACTTAGGTCAGGACAACAAGATCACCAGATTATTAATGATCAATAACCAACGTTATCGCGAGATACAGAGTGGTAGATTGATCAGCAGGTTAGGTTACCCTGGACTGTACTGGGAAAACAATGTATGATCGAACACCTGGTAGAACCCTCCTCTCAAAACAAATAGTTCGTGTTGACTCTGCTTTTCTTGAATATTGGGTAGCCATGTGTAGGTTTGGTGTGATGTATAAGCCTGCATGTAGAGAGATAGATAGATAAATAGATAGATAGACAGATAGATAGAGAGATAGAATGCGACAGATGGATTGATAGATACTAATATGGAAAAGTAAGACGGAGCTGAATCCGTATTGAAATTACATTTCTATAAAACTATCAGTAACTTCAGTGAACTTTTGTTTCAAAAGTTGATGAAAATCTAGACCGTTTGTGACTCGGGCGGGGATTTCTGTAGCCAGTTTTTATCATGGTCATTGGTTTTATGCTCTTTTTCTTCTGTGATATCTTTTATTCGTTAAAGATACCACACTACAGGGGGGGATGCCAGACATGCAGAAAAATGCGAAGGTCTAGTTACTGCCAATCGGACCCGCCACACAGCGTTACCAGTTAATGATGTTAACACTGGATATAAAAGCGAAATGTGTGAAAGGGAATATATCAAAACCTGTGATACTGTCCAGCTCTGTACATTTTTATAGTGGGATGTATTGATTAGAGTTGGTGTGATTAGCTAATCACATCCCGTCCTCATCCTGGAAACCGTCTCTTGCCAGTGATGAATCGTCATTATAAGTGACAGAAATATAAGAAATATTTGTTTTATGGTAAGGAAAGGAAAGATTTATTCACTCACTTTATTAGGATTCAAACTCCATAAAAGTGGTCCATTTCAGGACACATCCTGCAGCCCTCTGATGGGAACGTAATAACATCTAATAACTGCAGGAGCCATCCACTCTACAATACTGAAAACATAGTTAAACACCATCAGCTGGATGCATGGCTCCCTTCCTGGTGATGTGTTTTACACCAGCTGAGAGAACCCTTAGGCATCCCTACTGACATACTCGTATGTCACTAACCAGAATTTTCCCATCCGGTTTAATTTGTTAATTATATTTAATGAGAATCATCAGTGAAATGGAAAAATACCCCATTAATGATGTGATTTGTGAAATGCTAGCTATATTCTGAAGGGTATGAACGTATCGTATGCCACAACAGACATACATATTTTGTTACATTGTCTCTCCTTCTCAGGACGGATACATATTGTTTTGGGATCATTTTCTTCTTTTCTTTATTTTCTTTTTTTTTTTTTTCCAACAATCAATACCTTAACCATAGTCTTTAACCTGACCAGTAAGGGTATAGCGAAGGCTAATTGTGCCAAGGGTATAGTGATAATGCGTTTGACCTGTACTAAGGCTAGTGATGTCGAGGATGTAGTGAAGATATGTTTGTTCAGGATGAAGTCAAGGTGTGTTTGTCTAAGGTGAAGTGAAGATGTCTGATGTCAACTGAGAAGTGAGGATGCGTTTATAGAGAGACATACTGCGTTCCGCAAATATTAAAGTTTCTTGTTTGAAGAGACTACAGTCGGACTCTGCGTACATGTGGTTACGCCATGAGTAAAAAGTCACCTTTAGCGGAGATGTATCATTGTCACTGGACGAGAAGGAGCTTAATCTCTTTGAGAAACGTTTACCTGCTACTGGGTGTAGTGCAGCCTTGAAGCTGTAGGACCCCCAGTATCTCCTTCTATGGGGCTCCAGCAGCGCTCAGAAAGACAGTAACGTCCTTCGAGCGGGACCACAAGTCAAAAAGTCTGGTGACTTGCTTACGTGTCATTGTTGATTGAGCACAGGACATTTGGAGAATAGGTGTTCACAGGTGTTCGGTGTCTTCAGTCTGAGCATGAGTCCTATGATATGTTGAATCGATGACTGTAATGCTACACAGACAGTTTCCAAAAAGTAGATAGGAAAGAATAACTCGTACGTGTCTGGGAGTGTATTTTCAAATGGGTGTATGTCTGACTGAGTAGGGTTAAAGAATGGGTTAGCGGAGGATGAGGGTAGGCTAGCGCTAATGAGTCATTTCAGTGTGTATGTGTTTTCTGTGTCGTATTTGGTGAAGATTTTTATTTCAACATCGGAATTGGAAAATGTTTATGGAGTGGTTTGGCTGGGAAGGGTGCAGTGCTGTTGCAAAGAGCTGAGAGCCACGCATATTGAGGTGGACTTGCATCTAAATTATTTATGTTTCGTTTTGCAGATGTTGAAGGTTTATGGTTGACAAGCAACAAATAATTGCTGTGGTGCTCTGTTTTATAGATAGATACGTAGATAGACACAGATAAAGAGACAGATTTGATTTACAAATGTGCACATTATCCCTCTACGTACAAAGTATCATTAAAGTATAATCATTTCTCAGACCAAATCTGTAATCCTACAGTGAGTGAGGCCGCCGCTTCCACACTCACTCCAGGTTAAGCCTGTTCCCCGGGGTCGGGGCCCGAGCGGTTAAAACTTCTGCTGTGTATATTCAGCTGGGTCGCTGCACCTAAACTGTTCTGGCCATACACATGCCTCTCTTCTCGGATGTTCTATCTCGTCGACTCTTTCTAGAGCTGTTTTAGCACATATGCTTTCAGCTTGTCTGACGGTTTTAAATTAGTTCTGAAGCTATTTTAACGTAATCAGACTGTATCTAAAGCTATTTCAGCGTATTTGGAATGGATACAAAACTATTTTGACATGTTATAAATGAATCTGAATGTATTTTATGGTATTTTTTACGAATATAAAGCTATTTTACTTTACTTTATTTGTTCAAAGTTATTGAAACGTGTTCGGAATGATCTCATCCTAAAGCTATTTCAGCGTATTAGGAATGGGCCTTATGATAATTTGAAATATATAGAACAGATCTAGTTCGACATAAAGATGCTTTTTCTGAGGAGTTGTCCAACTATTCAGTCAGGCTATGAAACTCTCTGAGTGCTTGACTGTCATTGGGAATCAACACAGGAGAGTTTCCCGCCAATAGCTGCGTTAACCAGGCAAAGGACGGAGGAGAAATGTTAATTTTTTGACTCGTTAAACGCAGCTCGTTTTACAGACGTGTGTCTCTATCCCTAAAGCGGCATTTGCATTTAATACTGAAATATTGCTAATTGAATGTCTCAGGCCATTTGGATTCATTCAACACATCTCGCATATCATATTTTCAGGAGTGAGCTCCAGTACATAAAATGTAAACTGTCATAAGCCTTTGCTGTACAAAACATCAGTTAATGGAACTCGTCTCCCAGGGTCTGCTTATTCAGACTTACAGATTAGTCTCCTCCTTCTGAGGGAAGCTGAGAGGAAAATCCCTGACAGCATCTCAGTCAAACATGAAGCTCCAGGGAGCATCCAAGGCTGCCAAGAAAGAATATACAAGAGGATTTAGCCGACGTTCCTATTGTCTGGTGCAGGAAATTTTACCATTCAGGATGATCTGGGGAATTCTTCATCTCCTCCAGGCGAGATTATATTCTTTGGTACATATTCTGGTGCTGGTGAGCAATGCAGCTAGAGGCTGTGTGGTCAGTGTACACTTGGTGACACTGCAGAGATCTCTTGTGTTCAGTGTCCCTAGTATCTACATTACGACTGGTTTGATCAATATACTCCTTTTTACGATGGCTACAAGGAATAATATAAAACCCAGGATTACCACTCTGAGCTGTCTTGTTGTATTTTCTTCGACTTAAACACTAGAAGTGGGATAAGAATGTTTGTATATTTTACTCCAGGGATACCTCTTTAACCCAAGAGATAACGTACTCACTTTGTAGCAGCGGAAGAGATTATATCTGACCACAGCGGAGCCGAGGGAGCCAGATTAATTGATGATGGAGCTGGAAACACAGTCAGCAGGTCATCAGTCATCTGGTTGCTTCTAGATGGTCTCCTCCGACGGGGTTTGATTCCTTAGATGGCGGGGACCGTGGGAGGAACGAGAGTAAAGATGGATTCTAGTGCATCGGTGCCGCCGAGGACCTGCGGACTGGAAGAAACCTCCAGATGCTGATATATCATGGTGGGGAGGAGATGGAGGGAGAATCGTAGGGAGGGAAAGGGCGTGAAGAACTAATACAGGGAGATGAGAGACACAGAAGGAAGAAGGAAGGAATACAGAATGAGATGATGAAAAGTGAATTTGGATGGATTAGGGAAGTGTTTATGGCAACACAGGAAGGTGTTCTTGTGATTGATGTCTGGACGAAGGATGTGACTACTCTTTTACATAAAGGTAAAGTGTGTACGATTATTATAAGACTTGCAGAGCAATAAATAACTCTTGTTATCGGAGATGACATGGTGTATGGATGGACTGCGGGTGAGCGTGTCAGAAAGATCAATTGATCTCTTAAAGGGTAAGGAAAGAGATTGGATTTGGGAGAGGAAAGTGTTGTGTAGATTGCATTTTCACGTTTAAGAAGGAAGTGGAGGTAATTTGCTGTCAAGAAGATTTATCGTATGTGGTTTAGGGAGTCGTACGATAAAGTATAGAGAAACGAAAGTAAGTTTCTTTCTGTGGTCTTCTGTGAAGACTTTTAAATGCTTTAAGGAGTGTGATGGAAGTATTACTTGCATGAAGGTAAACAGTGGTATAAACTATTGGTTCAAAGTTAATGTGTGTGTGTGTATGTGTGTGTGTGTGTGTGTGTGTGTGTGTGTGTGTTTGTAATTACCTATTTGTGCTGTACGGAGAGAGCCTTACACTCGTGGATGCAATGTCTTTTCCACTATCATACAACTTCTTAAATCTATGAATACTGTCTGCCTTACCATGTCCTCAGTCATTCTGTCTCATTCATCCCCCACTTATGTGCTATAAAAGTACTTCTTTGCATCTTTTTTAACAAGTTTCCCTCTTTAATCTTCTTTATTATCATTACGTTTCCTTATTCATCCTTTTCATTAAGAATACCTCATTTTAACCTAATGACTAATTCCGCTTATTCATTCGAGAGAGATTTTAAGTTTCAGTAATTTCAGATGCTAAAATGGTTTCATCTAAACCAAGACATTCATACACCATCGTTTACACTCCGCTATTTTAATCTTTGTCGTTTAATGATCTCTCTTCGGAACGTAAAGCTTTCTCTTTTTGATATAAGCCATTTGATCTATGTTACGTGATCTTTACCGTTTAAATTACGTGATTTTAACGACTGACCTGGTCTCTGCCATCTGATGTCTGCCATTCAACATGTAATCAGTTACGGGCATTCATAAGAGTTAATTTACTACCTCCAGACGGACTCATTCATTTGCACTGTTTACAGTGTAAACAGACTCGTTCCTTTGGACTGTTTACAGACTCAGTTATCTAGATGTCCTTCATGATACCCCGTATCTAGGGATCAGTTTCACTTTATATAATCCATATTTCCTGGCTGCAATCAGAGATCTAGCTGCTTATTTAAATTTCACGTCGACATGTGGCAACCACTTAGTCGTATTCTACATAAAGCTTTGTTTAAACTGATTTTTTGAATTGCTTAAAAGCCTAAATTTTAATCCATCATTAATTTTCTCGGAAGACTTAAAGGTGATACTTGTAATAAGGAATGATCTAGATAAAGGCGCACTATGTGATTATGGACTGAGTTAAGATAGACTAGTGTCACCACGTCATTATGACCCGTCAGCCACTAGAACGAGACACTCATTTAAAGGTAAAGAAAATCATTAAATGATGTTTTTACATATTTCTTTCTGTTAAATCTTGAGTTCACAGTAAGCAACACTTTCTGTCGTTTTCATGACGAAGAAAACGCTGAAAAAAAAACTATAAAACACACGGAAGGCACCATACTACAGCCGTTAACCAGCATATTCAGATGCCAATTTACTGCCGGTAGATTGCCACCGATGGGCCATATATATAGTGAGATTGCACGTGGTCTGAAAATGATCTCCAGCACCTGAAGATGTTCAAGCTATAACGTCTGGTGATTATATGCTGACGTTGACGGCCTTAATGACCCTAGCAGCTGAAGGACCTGAAGCCCGAATAATCCCTAGGGAGCAAGATAAATGCCCTGTTTCCTCAGGCAGGGATACTTTATGTTCATATTCAGGACAGTGAGAGGTATGAGGCGCCAGACAAGAATAACTGGGAGTATAGGATGCCAGAAAGGAGTGTTGGAATGTGAAAAAATTAGTCGATTGAAGAGATTTGTCACAAAGAGAAAAATGGGCAAAAGAAGCAAGGGAATCCAAGTATATAACCCACTGTAAGCTTACGGGATGTGATGTACATGAATGAATGATGTAATACAAAACAATAGCGAAATATGATACAAATTGGATCACAATGAAATAAGAAAGAAATATGCAAAGGAAGTTTTATACCAGGAATGATATAGTGAACATAGTAAAGACGGGTCAGACAATGACTAAGCGAGTCCTGCTTGCTAAAGACAATTCTATGGATAGACCAATAATGTAGTATGCGAGAAAACAGTTGGTATGACAGAATAGATAACAAACCAAGTAACGATATTGATGTTATGGTGATATCTTGGTCATGATATCCTGGGTGGCTCTTACAGGCCAGGGAGAGTGGAGAGCTTGCTGTCAGATATATCAGGGAGAGTGACAAGGCCACTTACAGCACCTGGAAAGTCAAGTCTTCACTACGCATTGGAGCGAGTGTCCAGGACGTTTACAATGTAAGAAATACATTGATGACGATATTTCCACAATAAGCAGAGTGAAGAGGATATTACATACATATTAAGGGGCGTCTACATATGAAGGAAAGACGAGGATATTCACATATCAGGGGACGTCTACATCATGGGAATGATAAGAGACAGTAGCGAAGCCGCTAACATATTAGAAAGATTAACGAGGCTACTGACAAACCAGGGAGACTGACGGTGCCACTGACAACATAAGGGAGAGTAATAAGGGTAGGGATTCACCAGGGATAGTGCGGTACTACTGACAACATTAAGGGAAGTAATGACAACATTAGGGAGAATAACTATGTGACAATACCATTAGGGAGCGTGAAGAGGGCATGATCACATTAGGGAGAGTGAAAAGGCCACTCACGCCCAAGATAGAGGGGAGGAGCAGGTCATTTGTGGTGTAGAAGAAAAAGCTAATGACCAGAGGCAGAATGATCTTGGCAGAAAGTCAATATATTCAGTGTGTCAGCGACCCCTCGTTCACCACCTTATCTTGTGGCTGAGTTGTGAGGAAAACCTTCCTCCATACTTTTGTATTCCCTCGTGTCTGACCTCGAGTGACACATTAACACTGCAAAGTGGGAAAGTTTTAAGAGATGGGGCACGGAGATCTGTACATAAGGAATGGATCTGCGGTCTAATATATGTAAATCCAAGGTAGTGTCCAGGCGGCCATTGGCAAAATTGTAGTTAGAATTTTTCTGCAATTGTATAGAGCTTCTGTAGCAGGTAAAATGACACCCAAGAAACACTATGGCCTTCCCAACGCTTCATTTGTTCAAATTCTGACGTTTGAAAGTGGTGTGGGTTTTCACAGACCTTCAAACGCGGAGTCTGGAATCTGGATTTCCTGAAGTTTTGATTCATAAAGTTTATTTCCCTTTTCTTTATTTCTTATCTTTTCTCGTGTGACTAATGAAGAGAAACAAGCGAAGTCAACGTGAGAATTCCGAAGAGCAGAATTCGCTGTTGAGTAAAAAAGAATATCTTGATCTAGTAGTGCTAAATACGAGAGGAAGACAAGATCTGAGAGTAAATGAGATAAGGAAACAGTAAGCGTAATAACATATGAAAGAGTCTAATATTAATATCTTGTTCCCATATAATTTTGTAGTCGTCATGGTATTTGAGTAGGGTCTTGGGAGGCCATGAAGGTCTGGAGACGTGAGGGAGACCTCTCCTCCTGCCTGGCCCATTCACTATGTCCTAAGCTGCGGTTGGCACCCGACCCAGACCCAGGTTGGACTTGACACAGGCTGCCACAAGACCCAGCTCGAGCCTCCGTCATCACGGTGTAGAAATACTCTGTACTCTGCCACTGGGTGGGTTAATGTGTCATCAGTCCTAACGGTTTTCCTGACAGACTCTCTCTCTCTCTCGTATTTATGCAGGAATATTGACAGACTACGAGTGATAGAGGGGATACATCAGATCACCACCACGTAAAGCCCTCCCGAGGGCTATACAGTCAGTGTATAAAGTGAGGGAATCACCACCACACTATTACTGGCAACACCCACGTCATACCTCACCTGGCCACATCATCACATACCAACATATATACCTTGAAATGCTGTCAAATATTTCATCAGTACAAGGAGTAAGTAAAGATTGTAATACCACATAAAAACTTTCTCCTTAATTCAAGGTATAAGTGACTCAATTACTGAATTGAAAAACATATACATGAAGTTACTCAGTATAAGATGTGGTTCAGGATAACATTTATTTGATTATAGTAATTCTATTACATTTACGTTTGTTCAGTGGTAATAATTTTTTGGACAAATAACCTTGTAACCTGTAATTCGCTTGTCCATAATCCTGTATGCCAATTAAATGTGTACGAAAGCACTGTTGTAATCATTTACTCAAGCCTTCTGTGTTATGAATTTTCTTGAGCAATCTTTAATGTATTCTGTGTTATTTTCATCATGGTATATAAGAATGTAATAATGGCCAGATGGTAAGTGAGATGGCCATATTGTAAGTGAGGGAGGTGTGTTGTGGCGCGGCTCGAGTCAGGCGGCTGGTGTGTTGAGTGTGGAGGGACGGTGTAGGACTCTGGTGGTCTGGATAACTTGTTACATTTTGTACTACTTGAGTTAGGTGTGGTTGTGGTCAACCTGAATATAGAGAGGAAACCTAAGTTGTTGTAGGTTTGGTTAATTCTATGTATAAAGGGTCGTTGTTACGAACACTGGTTCTGTATTGTAAAGATGCTGACATAGTCCTGGGATAACGGATGTTCCTTTTTGTAAATACGTAAATAATTTGTCTTCCTGTAAGTGATATAACTTTTGTTTCCTTAGTTTTTTCTAAAACATACTTTATACTAGACCGTTTCTTAACAATTATCCTTAGTTACAAGTTTCATGTTTCGTTACTGACGAGAGGAGTGTTTCCATAAGTCCCCCTCAGGATTACTGTCCACATGAGTTGTCCATAAACCAGAGGGAATCACTGGTACAGATCATGACACTGTCATAACACCAGGCACACAGAAAACACCTGTGGATCTTGTTCGATGCTTATTGA
>JAYMFT010153913.1:0-12564 GCA_038088735.1 Panulirus argus
TCCATTCAATTCAAAGTATGGAAATAATTTCATCAGTTCGACAAGTTTCATTTCCTGAGATTCATTTATTAACTAAAAAACGAAAAGAAGTTCCTCGAGATATAAAAAAGGAGGAACATCTCACAACATGAGGCGTTCAGCGGAAATCTGCATAATCTCGTCTCCGTTCTTAACGAGCTGCTCGACGATTTTACGAGGGGGACATTACATTACCATCTCTAGTGGTGTCCTTTCTGAGGCACATTCAGAGAGAGAGAAAGAGAGAGAGAGAGAGAGAGAGAGAGAGAGAGAGAGAGAGAGAGAGGAGGAGGAGGAGAAGACAGCCTGCTTCCCTCACTGGCCCCCTACACCCACGGGGCTGCCGCCTCCCCTACCCACACACACACACACACACACAGCAGGTATTAAGGCCTGGTCACGTGCCGACACTTAACTACTGATTATAGTTGTTTGAGGTGGGATACCGCCCCGCTCTGCCCCTCCCTCTATCTTCCGTTTCTATACAGTAAATGATAAGATACTGATTTTTCTGTATAAACCCGCTATTTTCTCTCTCTTTCTCGGCTGCATCCTTTCTTGAGGTGAAACACTAGTCTTGTTAACAGATAAAGACACAAGAGAAGAAGCTCTGTGGGTCTGTCTACAGCATCCGGGGTAACTTTCCCTTATCCCTAAAATCATCGTAAGTATCGACTTCTCGTTAACTGAAGACCGGAAAGGAGGGGAAGGCTGCCAACGACCTTTAAATGATTATCACAAATCTGATCAAAATTACACTTACACCAAAACTCATACAAAGCCGCAATGCCTCATGGTGCATTCAGAATAATTAATGTTACAATCACAACAAAAGTTTAGGAAATTTCACCGGTGTGCACAATACATACTTCAAACTGAATAACATGTTACAGATTTTTCCAAAAGCAAACACTCTATACACAAACTACAAATTCCATTGCAAAATTTAAACAGTTAATGGGAAGAAAACGGAGATGAAGAAGAAGAAGAAGAAGATAAAGAAAACGTGAATTAAAATTGGAAACTTTCCTTCCACTATTCCCTTAAAAGTAAAAGTCCTTCCTTCGTATTCGTCGTCACAATGGGGAAGAACTATTCGTCATTGACTATAAATGAGTTAATCCCGTTTTCTTATGAGCCACCCTTCTCGGAATTCGCTAAAAAACCCATGACTTTCTTTTCTATCAAGGCTTTCTCTCTCGTATCACGGGGGACATAATTCCAGCCTCTACTTTCCGATATACAATTTAGAACTCTATAGATTATCGAACCTTATTTCACTTGCTACATCCCAACCTTCATGTTCCTCAATCACCCACAACCTGACGTTTTCCTTTCTGGCAAAATTATAAAAGGATGCAAAAAAATGACTAGCTCATGTACAGGAGAAATGATGTATCGGATTACGTAAGCTTATTGACAGAACACGTCACTGCGTCCCCTTCATGAGGGAGGAGTGTTGCTGCTGTGGCGCCAACTGGGCGTCTCGTTTCTCCTTTGTTGAACCGAGACACCGGCTGACGTATACAACCGTCCATGACGTCCAATATAACTTTCTTTCCTCTTTGTCTTTAATATAAGTCTATTACCGATTTCATGGTTTTGAAAAATTGACCAGTATAAGCACCCATACAGCAAGAGGAGAGGCGTTCTAAACCGCTTCTCTACTTTCTGTAGGATCCAAGAGGTGAAATCCCATCTGGAAATGGGTTTACGCCACCCATCCCTTTATATTCCGTTAACTCCAAATCATGCCAATCAAAATTCTGCATTGACAGCCAGGGGAGTTTGGAGGTAAGGAAGGCAATTGAAGTTAATTCGCTTCCTCAGACAACCGAAGAAGCGCTTTGAAATTTGATAACGCGTTATAGTAAACTACATCAATAGCTATAGGGTCTTCGTCTTTCCTTTCATACACACTATATACTCCAACTTTCCGTACATACTAAATCTCCAACACTTCATACACACATTGCACTCTTACCTCCCACACATACTGTACTCCCACCTCCCACAATATGCACTCCCAACGCCCATACACGTTATCTATCCAGTTTTCAATACACACTATACACTCTCACCTCCTATACACACTGTACACTCCTATCTCTAACGCACACTACATATCCCACATTCCATACTCACTATATGCTCCTACCTTCCATACCTGCTATATACTCTCGCCTTCCATACACACTATAAACTCCTATCTTCCGTACACACTGTATATCCCACATTCTATGGATACTATACACTCCTGCCATCTATACAAACTATACATTCTCACCTTCCATACATGCTATGTACTTCTGCCTTCCATATACACTATACATTCCTACCTTTCAAACACGTTATGTATTTCCAGCTTCCATACACACGCCTCTCACATTCTATACACACATTACACTCATACATTCTATAAACACAACACACTCCCATAATTCATACACAGTATACACACCTTCCATACACACTAGGCATTTCTGCTTACATACACGCTATTCCCTTCTGTCTTCCATACACGCCGTGCACTTCTACGTTCTATACACACAATATACTCCTACCTTCCATGCCCCCTCGGCAGTTTCGCTGTCTCACACTTCTACCAGCACTTTCCAACACACTTGCTTACACCCCAGCGCCTCACACTTACCTCTAGAAACTAGTAGACCAACGGGATTAATACTATCGCAAACAGAAGACGTTCACTTTAAACAAAGGACAATTTACTTCATTTTCTGGACGTAACGTGAAAACCAGCGAGATCCACTTTTTCTTTTTTTCTTGGTGGAAGTAGTGCGCCTGTCTTCTCCTTCCTGCCCTTCGCCTTACCAGGAACCTCTCCAGATGGGAGCCAGCTGATGAAGCAATCAGACAGGAAATTGAATACCTGCCTCGCCACTAAACCATATCTTTTTTTTGGGGGATTACCATTCACAGACCGTACAAGAGGAAATGGAAGGGTTGGTGATTGGCTGTTCTTCGATGCTATTCTGTAATGAGCGACAATTCATAATACCCAGCAATGAAATGAGTATATTGGAAATCTCAGATTCTAATTAGTCTTAATGACTTCTACGGAAATGACGGATCCATCGCTTTCATTAAGTAAGAGTCAGAAAGGCAAGGTGAACAAGTCACCAATGGAGTACCATCAACTCAATCAAATCTAGCACCTCCAGCGACCAAGTGGACTCGAACTGCTTCTCTGGAGCCCCGGTTTTAACCAATACTGAGAACTTCATCTGGGAACACGGACAGCACAACTTGCGTGAGGCATCTTCACCAAGACTGACGCGGACCTCAAAGAGGTGGGTAAAGAAGAGAATCAATTATCAAAAAGTTGGGGCTGGGCCCCAAAAGACTTTTCAGAGAAACCTGCCTTCCGACTGGTAATTGATAATACCACTGAGCACGACTGTGCGATCCCTGAACGAGACAGAACTGCTATTGAGTGGGACGGTAGTACGACCCCCCTTTGGATGTGATGGCGTGACCTGATGTGTCCATCACGCCCAAGGGTCGTGCTCAAGTGTCGTACCGTCGTTCCCGCGAGGTTAATAATATCCTGCCATAAGACTTGCACTTTCTAGGACGATGCAATAACACAGGCAATTTCACGACGCCATCTTTCACAGCTACAATTCCCGAGATCTTGAGATGAAATCTTAAAAGACATTTGATGGCTAGCGGTCCTCACGCATGACAGGATGCTGTTCCTCTTGCCTTAGTTCATATCTGCCCAAAATTCTCCAACGCTACGAGGAGTCCATCAGAAGATGAAGGCTTTATCCTTAAGTCATGAAAATGATACTATAACATCCGAGCGTAGACGAAGAGTAGAAAATGGAGCGAAAAATTATGCATTACCGTAAAATGGGCGGTAGACGCCATTCATCTTCTTGGTTTAGAGCATCAAGTGTATAGGTAGCTACCAGATGGTTATATCAGTGTCATTATGTCGTCAGTGGTGCAGTCGGTGCTCCTGTCTTGAGGCGCAGTTACGTGCCAGGAACTCCAGCAACTACCATGGAAAAAGGGTTTCACATACACACACACATACACACAGAAAAACATTTGCTTATCTTAAACTCTAGTTATATTGTAAGTCCATAAGAAATCCTAAACACACTTTTTTACAAACGTTCATAAAATTAACGCAAGTAATTAAGATAATCATGTAATTATTGGAAAACCCAAAGAAAACCATTCACATCTTGAGAAACATGAAAAACGAGAATAAGATATTTTCTTGTACTTTTGCTTTATGAAAAAAATCATCAGGTTGTCAGCTTACTGTAGACGAAGTGTGGCAATGTGTCATGAAGCCACATAAAAGACTGTCGAGTCTGGGCCATCGTGATGACGATACACGCCACACTGCCACAGTCATTGTGGTAATATACACATATATATCATCACTGCCTCCTGTACCACAGCAAGATCACCCCTCCTCACAAGCAATGTTAACTTCGTGTTTTAAATCCCTGCTGTTGGATGCAGACCACCACATTGCTCACAGCGGCTCCGGCCTGGAGCCTGTAGCCCTAGCATCAAGTGCAGGAGACCTGGAGCACGTCACTGCAACGTCGCCACCCATATCCGACCCGCGGATGAAGACCAGAGTCAAAAGACACATTGAGACTCACTCAGACGCGACGGACAAAAATCACGATGCTTGTAGATCTGATCCCAGGTGGAGGGAGCTGCAGGAGCCATGCTTCTCTTGCTTCTCAGTGAAGAACCAATGAGGGAGGTGTGTCGAAATACCCATCCCTTATCCTACAAATAATCAGAGAGAGAAGCAACAAGCTTCCGAGGTATCGTCGTGTCGCCAGTTGTGAGACGGCCAGCAAAAATAATCGGCCCCGAACCTCAGTAGCAACGGTGGTTTATTTTTCTCTCGTCTCACACCACAGAGAGACGGGAGGTCTGGCCGTTCGGCAGGATATTGCACGGCCTCGGATCAGAGGTCTTACGTCGAGCTGCGTGGAGGAGAGGGGAATGGCTTGGTGTTGGTATTCTGTGTTTCCACCAGGGGATCGTCGGTTGCATTCACTTGGGGCAGGTGATTTTGTTTCTCTATCCAGGGGTCGTAAGCTGCATTCACACAGGGCAGGTGACTGTGTTTCTCCTCCTAGGTGTCGTGAGCTGCGTTCACTTGGGGCAGGTGATTCTACTTCTCCATCCAAAGGTCGTCTGCTGTGTTCGTGTCTGGCAGGTAATAAACACGACCTATAACATTTAACCTTTCGTGTCCGCCTGTCGTGCAAACTAAGCATGTCTAACCGCAGCATACAGGATTATCACGCTATATACTTCCCTAAACATGAGAAAATGGAGGCAGATGACATACACCAAAGGACTTTATTCCATAAATAGGAGCAAGAGAGCCTCAGTTTCCGCTTTGAATAAAGGACCCAAATTCGCCTACGTGTGGAGGTCTGATATGTTCTTTGAGAAACTGGAAAAGTAAGCTGTGCTCTCCTGTTGCGAGCCGCCAAGAACTTCCTGCCTGATGACTATATGTGTCTTCCAGTACCCGCAGAACAGTCGATCTGGAACTGCTTTAGTATCAGAGTCATTGAATCTTTTAACGCTCTCACTCGCAAGAACAAAGTATGTTATCACATTAATCACACCAGCAATTGCATCTCCAAATTGGTTGAGAGTCGCCTCATTGTCCATGAATAGCAGCCTTAATTGCTAATGGAAAATCCTAGGAACAGAAAGTTGCAAACATAGCCTATGAGGCTGTAAAATCCATGCCGCTGCCTGTGTGATCCTAAACCCTCCGGGTTGAGTCAACTTTCATTTGCATCGTTGGCCTTCACTGAACGTAAGAGCTGGCGCCATTGTCGTGAATCTTGCCATGTTGAGGTCTTAGATATATAGCGAAAGACGGAGATTAGATTTGGGAACAAGATGGAACAAAACAAACACGAAAATCTTAGAACTAACTTGGACAAAAGATGCAGGAGAATTCTGGAATATGACAAATTTTCAAAGCCATAACGTGAACACCCATAGCGCGAACTGCGCCGTTGCTCTCACCCTTTCCTTTCGCCATATTGCATGGACCACCACCACGTACGATGGTAAAATGAAAAAAGAGCCAAAAAACGTATATATAATCATTAAATATATAATGATAATAAAATAATGATAACAATGATAATGATGATAATTATAATAATGATAATAATTATAATAATAATAATGATAATAATAATAATAATAATAACAATGTTGAAAATAATAATAATAATGATAATGATAACAATAATAATAATAATGATAATAATAACGGTAAAAAACAAAGATATTTCCCGACTTGCAGTGAATGAGAAATAAACGAAAATTCACTATTTTGCTTTACTTGGTCACTCAGGGTCGAATCACTGTCGACCTTGGGACCTTAAGAAAGCCTTTCAGAATGGAACGATTCTGTCAGCGGCAACTGCTGCAGCCAGCGTGATCCTGCTGACACCTCGTTAGTGAGACCCGTTTCCTTGGCAGTAAACAAGACTACGACCTGTGAACGTTCCAGTTTACATGACCAGTCTCGAGTTGAGCAAGTTTCACACACACCCACTTAGCTACTTTACTTTTAGCCAGGGGGAAAAGTTCGAAAGAAGAAGAAGAAGAAGAAGAAGAAGAAGAAGAAGAAGAAGAAGAAGAAGTTGGCTAAGTGAGCAGCGGCTGTTTAAGACCCTCCGGTGAAGCGTCGTGAATATTACATGACGTTCGACAAAGCGGAATGTGAGGCGTGGTCCACTATGCTTCAAGGGGATGTCAAGACGACCGCCTCCAGCACCCGCCAGGAGGTTAATGGCGGCAACACCACACACACACACACACACACACACACACACACACACAGTAACTGGAGCCACAGAGGAACTTCTTGCGCCTCCACAACGACCCTGGACCAGGCAAACGGATCTGGAGAGGATCGGGGTCATATCGCATCAGATCCACAGTGGGGGAACGAGGCTCCTATATCAAAGACCTGGGTGAAGGTAATTCACCCCCGATTACTGTCAAGGACCTGGGGACCTAGTACCCAGATCTGCCGAAGAAAACGGGTCGTATCGCCAAAGAGCTATGACTTGGCATCCGTGGCAACAGAGGAATCAGACAATGATGAAACTGAACTGAATAAATAAAATGTACGGACTCCGTAATTACCATACTCAAGCAACAAAAAGTCGAATTCATTTTGAGGAAGCTGCCTAAGAAACCTGAAGAAGGGAACGACTAGACAGTGTGAGAGTTGGTAGAATCAGCCGCTCCATTCGTCCTCCGACACGGCACGACGTGAGCAAGACGTAAGAGGCAGGCACGCCAGAGGAGTGTTATACAGTTACAAAAATATGGGTGAATGTGTAGGCTATGGAGGTAAGGAGAGCGGAAACAGTGTGGAAGTTCCTGCTGTCTTATACGAGGAGCGACTTGGCTTGTAACAGACGGCGAAAAGTTGGCCTTAGATAAAAGGAATGGACGGATGGGTAGTGACGTGACCAGCTGACCACAGCTCAGAGGGAGGAACAGGTGAGGAGCGGTGAGGGAAGGCCCAGCGGTAGTACACTAACCAGACAGACACTTGGGTTTACGGGTTATTTTTGGGTGGTGTGGTGGCCAGGGGGCGCCTCTCTTCCTCCCTCCCTCTCTCCCTCCCTCTCCCTCCACTCTCACCTGTTCTGTTTACCTCATGCCCTCCAATCATCCCTGTTTTCCCCGTCCTTCAAATGCGGTGAGAGCTATGTGCTTGCACCGCCCTAGGGCAAAATCTCCTCTTAAGCATTTGTAGGTAGTCTCTCTCTCTCTCTCTCTCTCTCTCTCTCTCTCTCTCTCTCTCTCTCTCTCTCTCTCTCCTCTTCCTTTTTCCCCTCTTTCCCATTCCACGTCCCCAACCCTCTGCCCCCAAGTCCGGGACCCATCCAAACCACATTAGCAGGAAGTGGCACCTCCAATATTCAAACCTCCGCTGGCATACGGAACCAAGCTCTCAACATCCAGCCACTAAGCCAGCCGCTGCAGCTGAAAATTCTATTATTTGCTCTCTCTCTGCATTTTGATAAAACAGCAGGATAAGAGCGCAGATGTAATGGAGGGAAAAGGGTAAGCTGAAAACCTGTTTTATATAGGAGACACAAACAGACGAATTGCAGCACAGGCGAACACAGACCATCATCCTCTTGTAAACACAACAGATTTGCAGAAAGCTACACATACGCTCCATAGAATAATCACAACAGGGCTATAGAACATTACACATATGTTCTAGAGAACAGAAACTCCCCTTATAATTGCTATTGTAAAGATAAGATTATTTAGAAAATACTAAAGACGTACCATAAGAAAACGCGTTATTCTATGATGTTTTCGTATCAAAAACAATTCAGTCTTCAGTCTTTCCAAGGTATTATCAAACCTTCATACACGGACCTTAGGTCTGTGTGGTCTGCGTATCTGTATAACTGTACATCTATAAAACTGTGTATCCATATAACATTCTATATCACAAACCGTAAGTATTACGTTAGGTTCCGGTCTTTCCGTCACATTGATGGCGAAAAAGAGTATATATGAAAATGAATAAAGATGTAAAATATCTTTTTAAAGCGTCATCTTTTATTCTCTTCTCATCATAGTTCTGGAGATGCCCTGAAAATTTCATCACAAATATTTACACTGTTTACACTCACAGGTGCTTAGAACGTAATTAAACTTTGCCCTGATAGCTTATCAAGTTTTATATGAAACACTTTGGCCCGTATGCAGTGCAAGCAGTCAAAGATACACTCAATTAATCCTGACTACATGAGAACATCCCAAACATCTGGAAACTTCCCAGTCTGCTACTTTCCAAGCTCCAGACTCCTCCTCCTCCTCCTCCTCCTCCTCCTATCGCCCTGTATCGCTATCGTCATTAGTAGCTAAAATACTTGAACAACTGATGCACAACAGCAGCAAACGAGATGTGCCACTCTCACCAACACAATACGGCTTTAGAACCAGCCACTCCACGACTACGCTGCACACAAACCTCACATAACACATCCTAGACGGCTTCATCTTAACCAAACACCCCTTCCTCTCGTACAGCACGAGTGGCAAGAGATATCAACAAAATATTTGACACTATTCCTCAAGCACAAATCCTCACACAAGATGTACTTGACATTACCCTTCACGACAGTAACAAAAAAGTGCTTAGCCAGTTTCATAATTGGCTGACAAGCAAAAGTCATTCCCAAAAGGCTTCGCCTCCGAAACTTTGACTCTACAGTTGAGTATCCCAAGAGGCGCTTCTCTCTCCATCCTCTTCCATCTCTTCCTTCATGACTTCCCAGCTTCTCCCGCAGACCACACCGTAAAAGTCCCTTATATGCTGCATGATTACCTGATAATTACATAATTTAACGCCTTGACAATACCCAAGCAACAACAAACATGTAACATTACATCACACTATTAGAAGACTGGCTCACCCAAAACAGAATGCCCGCAACCTGGAGAAATTCTCACACACATAACGTTTGCTCCCCACACCATAAACGTCAACACAAGGACCATAGACAAACTAGACACCCTCAGAAAACTTATTGGCACCAGTTCTGAACAAGGAAGAGAATTCCATAATATAAAATAAAGACAGTTCATCCTCTCCAGCCTAAACTACGCTTCATCTATCTCATTATCTACTACATCAAAATCAGACATAAAAGTCCAGGCCAATCAAAACAAGGTCCTTAGAACAATCACTAGCTGCCTTACAACCACAACCGCTCCTCAGCGCCTGCCCCAAGAAACAAAAATAATTCCAATGCAATCTCACTTCATTATGCTTGTCACCCAGTTCTTTGCATAAGCCTTAGACCCATCCTATCCAAACCACACCATGGCTAACCAACAACGCCCAAACAGTACAGAAAACTTACCCCACCACCACGCTTCAGCAATTTGTACTTAAAGATACCCCTTCCCCTCACATATGTAACAGTGATTACACACACACCAAGACTAATGACTCGACAACCACTAACCAATTGCCCTCCCAACCCAGTCTTCAATTCTAACACCAACAGACATATACCTATCTGAAGTTACTCCCTAAAAAATAACGAGTCACATTCGTCTACTTTCCGGATACAGCCCCAACTCTACAGCACTACTAGAAACACAGATTCAATAATTCACAGGGAACGTCATGCCCAAGATCCATTATTCACACTGAAGGCACTGAAAACCTACTACTTAACTGTCCTACATTCACCTCACACAAACACACATCATAATTCTTCTTGACATATGGTCCTGCCCGTTGGACGTAGAGCGATTCATGTGCACTGCCTAATCTCCATACAAGGATTTTCTTAGGCTATGTGGAATATTTATATGTGTGTGTGTGTGTGTGTGTGTGTGTGTGTGTGTGTGTATATATATATATATATATATATATATATATATATTTCATCATGTTGGTTAAAGACTTAAAGGTTGTGATCAAGTTAACCCTTACTCTTCTCTTTTCCATGTTTGGCCAATCTAAGCCCACAAGCCTTTCCGTGCATCTAGTCCCTCTTAATCATGGTACTAACTCTGTTGCCATCCTCTAGGCCTTCTTTATCAGTTCTTTGCGCTTTTTTAAGATTCTTTCATTGTTCCCTTCCATCGAAGGAGTCTCCTCGATATTTCTGACTGGAAATCCAGCTTCTTTACCAACCTCGTGTGTGGCACAGTGTCAAATGCTTTGTGAACAGCCCTTTCAGCCTTCTCTTTTGTGCAAAACGGGGATCATTCCCTCAAAAAACTCTGGGAGGTTTGCTGCGCACGACTTCCTCTCCCTACAACCATACTGTCACTCACTTAAGTAACTTTCCCTCTACTAAAAAGCCATCCATCTATTCTCTGACCACGCTCGTCGTGGAGACCGGTCTATAGTTCAGCGCATCCTTTCCGTCTCGTCTCTTGCAGTCAGGTTTGACGTTTGCCCTTTTCCGCTCCCTTGTCATTTTACATTTCTCCAGCGGCATTTTGAACAACATTTCAAGTTGTCTGTCTTGTGCAGTGGTCCCCAGCCTGGGAGGCAGCGCCCACTAGTGGGAGGGAGTCTCTGAAGTGGAGGTGGGGTGGGAAAACGCCAGTGTGCTTGATTCAAAAAATATAAAAGACGGTAAAGATGTCACGTTTGTTTCTAGAACACATACGCTTCAGCTTTCCACCCTCTGACCTCAGTGCAACCTTAGACGGGCATTTCGTTGGTCACGTGCGCTCATGTTGCCCAGTGTTTGAAATTTTTGTTGCGAAATGAATCCTTTGATTTCATAAAGGTAACCAAATGTTTAAGAAATATTCAGAAAATGGCGAATTTAACACCAGCACACAAAAGAGAATCCGAGGTAATACCTAAACTTCAGGAATTGGCTGTCATTCTGTGAAAGTCTGCAATTCTTGATGCAAAATTTATTGCAATTTCTATGAGGAAAGGAGCAGCCATGATTATTTCTTGAAAGGCTTTGGTTTGAGAAAGGTTATGAACCACTGGTCTGGTGTAACTGGCTACACACATCTTCAGAACATGATGTAGAGGATTTTATGAGAACCGTGAGCATTATATGGGTCAAGTTCCTTTTGCAGTCTGTTTTTCTTCTGTAAATGATTCAATGCCTTCCAAAATCTCTTCCCCATTCCAAATCCCGCTGGTATGGGGACTATAGGGTCGTCCACCAAGAAATCGCCTTCGAACTTGTCATTCAGTTCCTCGAATGTCCTTACATCATCCACTACAATTCTTTCTTCTTAATGCCTTAGCCTAGGTAGCTCCCCTTTGACAATTTACTCCTTACGAATTCATGAAAAAATTCTGGGTCATCTCCTGCAACATTTTTTCAAGATTTTTCTCTGTTCCTCCTCTCTTATCCTGCTTGTCTCTTTCCTTATAAATGGTGGCTGGCTGAAGTGCAGCCTATTTCTTCGTCATAACACACATCTCGAATCACCTTTGTTTTATAACATCTTTTATCAAAACACTCCCCAATCTTTCCAACCTTACTTAGTTGTATATGCGACTGAAGGTACCCAAGGTCATATTCCTTCACTTGCAAAATTTAACACACCTTCGACCATAATGTCCTGATACCTGGCAGCTAATTTTCATTTCCCTAATTCATGCTACCTTAGATATCCCTGAGCTCTGGACAGTTTCCAGGATTACATCTCCTCTCTGAGTCTGGTCTCATGCCTGCTCTTCTTTTCACAACCTCATTTATCACATAATCAAACTCGGCATAAGAAGATCACGTCTTCTAACTGGTGTATTATATATGATGTTTTCAATATTCATGTGTGTGTGTGTGTGTGTGTGTGTGTGTGTGTATGCTAGCTGAGATGGCATAGGCAAGTGAATGTCCTAATTAAAGCCATCGCTCTCTCTCTCTCTCTCTCTCTCTCTCTCTCTCTCTCTCTCTCTCTCCATCTATCTATCTATCTATCTATATACCTATATATATATATATATATATATATATATATATATAT
>JAYMFT010153924.1:0-12564 GCA_038088735.1 Panulirus argus
GTGTTATGGTTGGTGGCGGGTGTTTGTCGCTCCCTCACAACCAGGCTGGTCGAGACCCGTTCACCTGTTGCCACTCAAAACACTCGGGGCCACGTATCAATTCTGGGCTGCCTTGTTCCTTGGCTCTTGCTTTCCCCCCCTCACACCTCAACCAGTGCAGATCCCATTCGTTCTCCCGAATCAATTAGTTTTGCTAACTGTTCTTCAGTGGTCACTTGCTTATCTTTCCCCAGTGGGACTGATGTAATCCACGCTAAAGAGGAAGACGTAAGTGAGAGGTAACTGTCGTTAAAGAGGGTTCTCTTTATACCAGAATACAGGCGAAACAGGCTGCTTCGTAATGACCTCGAGAACAATAGAATGTGATTCTTTTTTTGCGTTAAAAGAATTCATCACTGAAGCCTATAATGTAATGTCGTTGAGTCTAGCCTTTTTAAAGTAGACCCCAGAAGGAAAGGAGGCTAAATAAAGGTAGCTATAAGATGTGTCATAAGGACTTTGGAGATGGTACGTTAGGGAACATCAACTGAGCCGCACAAGCGTATGCTTGGGAATGTTAGGTCAACATTCTTCCTTGCAGGATCACTGATACTGTGCCACTTCTATGCCACTGCTATGCCACTGCAATGTCACTGCTACGCAGAGGCTGTACTTCTGCTGTGCTCCTCCGTCTCTGGGGTCGTATCAGACGGCAGCTGTCAGAGCCCCATCGCTTCAAAGGGATGTAGTCTCGATACGATTATGACCACCGGCCTCAGATGACGCTGTGGTGACGAGTTCGGCGGAGGAGGGAGGACACGGCGGCCAGAATGCCTAATGTGGGTGAACCGAGTCCGCCAAGATCTTTAGGTGGACCGGACACCATATGCTGTGGATTCTGACGACACCTCCATGGATCACTGTGCGTCACTGGGGTGTTCGGAAGGTGTCCGTCAACGCCTGTCACACATGTCCCTCTCCTCAGACGCAACACGCGGTCGTGACTGGAACGACGTCGACTTTGCCTGCAACGGGTGATACCGCAAGAGCTGCTTCTCGTGATAATAAGAAGCAGCACAGTGCCATGAGATATTGCCTCTCAGTGTAACGTATCAGATGTGAATTAGTCTATACAGTGCCGGGGCAACAGTGACACGCCATCGGTTAGCCCCAGTCGCATCTCCTCAGGAGCTGACGTAGGTGAACGGAACGCATGTGTAGATCACGACGGGCAACCCTGATGAGAACAGACGAAGCTAAGCTTGCCGACTGTTAGTAGTAACGCCGGCGTGATCAACTCATCTCATCACCCTCGCGCGACGAATCAAGAGAAGGGTAATGCATGTCTCTTGACGAGGCTGGGGTAACAAACAGGGTGTTAAGCAGGTGCTAACACCCGACAATGTCGGGGAGGAGAGAGACTTCTTAAGTACAAAAACCAAGAGGCAGCAAGCCGGCCGGCCCGGCCCGGCCGAGCATGCCAGCCACTTCTGTTGAACATGTCAGGTGTCTTTGACGAATATGGATCCCAACGGCACCTTCAGGGAACAGAGAGTATGTGTGGATGAGCTGGGCTGACAACCGATAGCGGCATGCATGTCGAAGCGCTGAGAAGGTAGGACGAGACCTTCTTTATCTAAGATCTTGGCTGCCAGACCTCAGGAGGGCAACGCTGCCGAGTTCTGGCTCGCGGGAAGAAGAACGATACGCGTGTGTGTGTGTGTGTGTGTAAGATATTCTTGCACCTAGATATCTACACTGCAGGTTTCCCCTCCTCCTCGAAAGCTTAGGTCACACTCCCTCCCTCTCTAGCACATACCACTACCAAGAGGACAGTCTAATACAGTACAGTCTGCTACGAGAAAGATGAAATATGCCTCTGGTGATTATTCATTGTGTTGACTCTTACACGATGGATCCAGAGGTCAGGTTCCGATTCCACGCAGCTGTCAGAGAGATGCAATCCATCTTTGGACATTATTGTTATCAATGTTATTATTGTCATCATTATTATCATTATTATTATAGCTATTATTATTATTATTATTATTATTATTATTATTAATATTATTATTATTATTACTATTATTATTATTATTATTACTAATATTACTGTTATTATTGTTACTATTAGTATTATTACTGTTTTAATCATCATCATCATTGTTATCATTATTATCATCACTTTAATTATCATCATTATTACTAGCATCTTTCCATCCAGTCAGGGAGGAGCGGCACCTAACAGGGAGGGAAAATCCCGTAGGCTGTTTTCATCAGGACTGGAAACTGACACACTAGAATTACCTCACCAGACCTAACACACGAGACTTGACTTACGAGACTTGACACACTAGACCTGACACACAAGACCTGACATAAGAGCGTAGCTCTATAGTTGACGAAGATGTAATGACAGATAACTCACAGTCTTTCTCCCTCGATGAGGATGAAAAAAGGAAGCCCCCTTAAATTGGTAGTCCGTCCTGACTATCGAAAACTGTCAGCGTCCTCTCTCAAGTGCCAAGATTTGTTAATATATATATAACCAAGATCTACTAATATATTATGTTCATATACTCACTTTTTAAGGCATATGGCCAACAACCTCAACTCGCCAAATATGTACCCAGATCCCGGATATGATACGTGTTTGTTCGAAGATTTTACAATGGTACCAAAAATATTTGTATCCTTCACCACGGTTCGTGAATATTCGATTCCTCACAATGGTACATGTTTTATCTGAATCTTTATCAAGTGACAGGTATATGTATATATTCGAATACTTGCTACGGTATATATATATATATATATTCGAATCTTCGCCACGGTACATAGATATTCGAATCTTCGCCACGAGATACGTACATTCATTCGAATCTTCACCGTGAATCCTGTAAATTCGGAGCCTTAATATGGAACATGAGTCCTTGACAGTGTACACAAGAGTCTTACAGATGCTCGTCTAAAAGAGGAGAGCCAACTCCAGGATAAACAAAGTAGACAGCTGTTGTGTAGATATTGCTTTGTCCCTTGTGACCCTTCGCTGACCTCTAGAGAATGACCTCCTCGAGCGTGGTGGCCAAGTTCAGGCGTCGTTTTTACATTTGGCCATTTAAGGCCTCGTATACCCTGCAGTGAAGGAGGTTCCTTCTTCATTCCAATTGCCAAATTAGCAAAAATGTCATAAAATTTGTTAAGAAACCTAACACGGAAAGCTAATTACTGGAGACATATTTACCGCACTAATTGGCATTGCTTGCTTTATACATTCAAGAAGACGACTCGTCTTTTTGTTTTTTTTTTGTCCGTAGGTTTGATAAAAGAAATATGAGTTGCGAGAGAATTTATATTTGCAGACGAGCGGCATGCAAAATCTATTCACTCCTCCAGTTATTACATTTGTAGTTTAAGTTCGTCGTCTTACGGACAATGTCGTTGGTCTGGACACACGGGGACAGAGATCTACAACGAGGGAGTTAGAGGTGGCGGTGTCAGCAGTGGCAACGGCGGCGGTAGCAGAGGAGGTTGATGTGTGTTGGGTCAGTGAGCGAGATGGTCCTCCTGCCGCTGCTGCTGCTAGTGGTGGCCTCCCCATCCTGGCTTCTGTGTTTGCCTCCCCATCCCTACTGTGTTTGCCTCCCCATCTCACAAGCCTCTTGTTCATGAGTAATGGTCCACAACAGTACACACCCCCAGCGTCGGGGGTAGACGGTGAAACGCGAGGTAGGGGGAGGCGTAGCGATTGTTCTCCAACGCCAGCGCTGGGTCTTGGAGATGCTATGACGCGCTTTGAGGCGAAGCAAGAGGAGATGCACTAAGGGTCCCCAACCAGCCACGCAAGCATACGTCAGGGGGATCTACGACGAAGGGAAGGAGTACGAAGGAAACTCCTCTACCACACAAGGCACCGGGGAATTAGCGAAATGTGGCACAGGGTGGTTAGCAGCAGCCGCCGGCCTCAGGCGTGCCAGGGAAGAACCAGACGATCCTCCAATTAAGAGTGAAATATAGCGGGTCGTCTCATGACGCCTCCTAAAACGACGACTCTCACTTCCCGGCTATTTTACAACGAAGCAATGCACCGACGAGGGGCACATCCTGGTATAATCTCCAAGCAACACACACACACACACCACACCCGGTGAGGACTGACAACCTGCCATCTGTTCCCAAACTGCTGCTAATTTGGGTACCACCTCCTTATACACCCAGAATCTCTGTCTCCACCTCACTCATTACACAGGGGAGATGAACGACCAATAAGCCTGGTATACTCATATGTCCTCCCGTGTCGGGGAGCACACCTGGGAAGAGGGTCGGGGAGGATGATCCAACGACAGGTGTATGAGGTGGTCGTCCACAACCAGAAACGCCAGGAGACGACTCTGCCCACGCGGCCCTCACGCCGTGCTAGCGCTGCCTGGATGAAGTCATAAGATGATAGGGTGCTGCTGAGACCTCTCATTTATTACCCCATAGTAAGGATGACCCTCTCTCTCTCTCTCTCTCTCTCTCTCTCTCTCCATTGAGGAGGTATGAATGGCTTCCTCAGGTGTGGAATCTTGGATACTGCTCTTCATCTGATCCTGCTGAATTGAAACACGTACCACCTGCTCTACTACACACGTCTTGTCTTTCAGACTACGTAAATAGCAAAAACTTAATCCACTTCTCATTAGATATTGAAAATATCACCTGTCAGCACAAGACTTCGTATCAAAGTGAATATTCTATATTCATATACTTCCTTACAGTAGTGAAGATGTCTCTAGGGTGGATCCCAGACACGTTGTACACATATGGGCCGAGATGGGTTTACAAGCACTGACGATCTTCGGGAAGATGGACTCTGTACTCCAGCCTTCCCCCATCCTCCTCCTCCTCCTCCTCCTCCTCCTCCTCCTCTTCCTCCTCCTCCTGCCTTCCTGCCTGCCAGCTTGCCTGCCTCCTGCCCACTCAGGATGACCCCTGCAAACCTGCTCCAGGTACCTTGGTGACCGAGCCTCTCACACACCCTCAGCCGCACCCACCAACACACACATAACACAATCTACACACATTCTACCTTACCTGGCAACACACTTCCTCGTCTACCAGCCACCCCACTAACACACTCTACACTCTTTGTCCACTCCAGCAACTCGCGCGCCCCACACACTCATCCACAAATATATTACTTACCAACCAACTTGATGGTCCACCTATAATAGTAAAAAATCCACATACAAGCAGTTTCCTGACGTATGCCAAGCGACTGCACAGTAAAGTACGACTCTGTAAAGTTAGTGATTTTAGAATTACCTAAGTACAAACTAATTAGAAGCTAATGATTCCTTAGGGCCTTTTTTTGAATTTTTCTGGCCATAGAAACCATGTTTGCAAACCTTGACTTTCATACGACTCTTATATACATATATGCAATTATATATGCGCCTATTCTAACGACTACCAAAGTCCTTTTTAACAACTCCCTTATTTTTTTCTTTTTTTCTTACCAACAACTAATTGTAAATCCCATTAACCCTTCACGTGACCTGTGAGCTGTGAGGTGAGACATGATCCACGCGTTTGGCATTTGCTGCGAACAGCCACAGTCATTATCCTCCGTTTATGCTTATTATTGTTTAGTGGATTCTTTATTTTCTTTATTCCTCTCCCATGCGTCGCCCCCAACCCCCCCCCCCTCTCTCTTTCTCTCTCTCTCTCTCTCTCGCTCACACCTCCAGTGAGCCAGTTTGTGTACCGAGAATTCCTCTCAACAAAGGCTTCACACAGCCTCCTGTGTTGACTCAGAAATTGAGAACCAACAGGGTTCCAGGAATTCCCCTCCTCCCCCCCCCTCCTGTTGTGATTTCACACCGTCACTCCTCCTTGCTCCGTCACCCACTAACTCCTCCCCACCCCCCACCACCACCTTTCCATCTCGCCACCGTCACGAGGCGTATCACTGTAAAGCGTCACATCAAACCCGTCACATCTCCTCCGGTACACGGGCCGTCAGGTTTACTCACGCGAGCTCCCATCTCACAGCCGTTTAAGAAGAGGGGAGGTCCTCTTAAATCCCTTATCATCACTGGCCCTCTTCGTCGCAGCTGACACCGTGGGAATCCGAAAGTCCATCTTCAAAGTAGAGGCGAACGCCCACCCACCCACACTCTCTCCCTGTCTTGATTAATGACAGTACCAAAGTTGGGTATGATCTGCATTAACCCAGATCTTCATAAAAGAGGCGGCGCGCCCTTCGTCACCCACCCACACACCCACACACATACACACACTCACACAGACACACACACACATGAAACCAAGAACACTGCAATAAGCTTCAACGAGTATGAGGCTTGAGATACATAAGCTGTGTATGAAGTATAGGAACCCTTTCCTTCGTTTGAGGTTAGGAATATAGTCGTATACAAGTAGTGTGGGATTCTGTTTAGACTGAAAATGTTTGTATAAAGAAGAAATTATATATAAGAGACATTTCCTCAAAGTTGGTTTTGCTTGAGTACATGGGAAAAACAAGATAACAGGAGACCTGATAGGCTATGATGATGTTCTCTGTGGTCATGATCTCATCTGAGGTAGAAAAAGGATGGTAAAGTTGATAGCAATTCTGTAAACAAGTGTAAGTGTCATCTAGTGTAAGTGAGGCTTCAGAGTAGTGTCTTTTTTATTGAGTGTACTTGTATGTAAATTAGGTTGGTGAACAGATGGGATGATGATAGGAGCGTCAGCATGCAAATAAAGTTTTAAAGATGGGTTGTGCTTATTTAGGATGTACATGTGTGTGTAGTGCAGACATTGGACTATATACACTTGAGAGTGGTTCACATGGATGAGATATTGAACCGTATGCTTTCGAAGCATTTAATCTTTTAATACCTTGAACTCGGAGCAGGATTTGAAGCACATGGTTCGAACACCTCACTAGGTTTCAAATCCACCTCTTTCTTTAAGCAGTTGGTATCGGAACGTTTCGCATTTAAATACATAATCTTTTGAACCACCTAGTTTCGAAACATCTGTTATCCACATGCATCGTTTTGGAGAACTTAGTCTGAGGCCACCTGGTGGTCTCAAAGCAAATGAGATCTGATAACCTGGCCTTAATGTACCTATTCCTGAAGCATTTGGTCTCACGAAATTGATCTATGAAACACCATGATAGAAAAATAGAAAGGGGGGATTGAAGAACTTACGTTTAAAACAACTGGTTTTGAGATATCTCATGCTGAAAATTTCGGTCTCAGAGCCTCTTGTCGAACATAAATAATCTTGCAACGCTACGTCTCTGCAGAGAAGCCGGTCACGAAGCACTGGTCTTTAAGAATTCATTTTGAGGTCTCGTTTCTTGGAGCACGTCCTGGTCTTGATCCATAGGTCCAGGAAACACAAGACCTAAAACCATCTGGACCTTCACGTGGTCATCCTTGATGTACCCAATCTTGTAAAATCTGGTTCCCAGAGTCACTAATTCTCGGAGCACTTCGTCAACGATTATTTTGTCCTCCAGCACCTAGCTATAGAGCGACGTATCTGAAAACCTCGTTTCGAATCAACTATCCACGAAGCATTCGGTCCAGAGACAACTATGTTCGAGGCAATTGGTGTCAAAGCGTCCGGTTTAGCTGTAGCAATTCTTGCAAAACCTTATTTTGAACCATCTGGTTTCGAAGCATCTTTTCATGAAACACCTGAAAGCGAGACACTTGATTCTGAAGCACTGCATCGTTAAAGATCTGGTTCTGAAGCACGTACCTGTTCCGAAAACATCCGTTCTTGGAAAATCCAATTATTTTGATTTCAGTCATAAATCTTTACACCTTTTGCCTTTTACCGTTTTAACGAGGGAGCGTCAAGAACAAACGAAGATGGCCTCATTTGCATACACCCAAGTCTTTAGAGCTGTCATGTATAAGGCAGTGAAACCGGAGCCCACCATCCATGGCCAGGTCCCACAGACCACTCTTAGTGATGTCCTTGACCTCTTCTTATTCCCTTCGTCACCCAACCTCTCCATATGCCCGAACCACTTCAGCAGACCTTGGTCTGCCCCTCTATGTCATACTACACCATACCCTCACCTCTCGCTAATGATGTCCTCCTGTTTATGGTCAGTCCACCTGGCGCCATATACCGTTCTCAGACATCTCACATCAAACAATGTCCCACCACTTCCCCCTTCCTCGTGCGCTCAGGGTCCAAGACGCGCGTCGACACAACGCTGAGAGAACTACTGCACCTTCAGACACACCCACATGACCCATCCATATACCCTTAATGCCCCATGAGTCCTCAGGATTCCGTCCTCTGCCACACGTTCACTCCCATGCATCTAAAGCGCTCCACTTCCTGCGAGTATACTCTCCATTCAGAACACACTCGAAGCAACATGTCTCACCTTTCCGCTGCAACCCCACTTCCTTGCCTTTGTCCGCGTATACGGGAGCTGAGAACTGCAGGAGGGTACGTCTGCCTTGTTCAGGGTAATGTCTTCATCCTAAAGCGTTTCCCTAGTGGGAGGAGGACCTCAGTAAGCGGGTAATGACTCCCCTGGATGCTGCACATCACTGGAAGTTATCATTTGGTCAAATAAATCTCAGTGATGTCAGGCTATCAAAACCTCTCCCGAAAATTATGTAACGATGCGAGGGGCTTCGGTGGTTTCCGAACCCGTTCTGTCGTTGCTTTACCGGTGAAATCTGTCTCGCCTTTCTTACGTCTTTAGTACGAAGTTGCTTATATGTCTTTCGGTTTTTTTTTTTCCACAATTTTTGATATTCCAGATATATTTCCTTTTCACCAACATTGACCCTTTTCATATATACCTTCTCTCTTTAGATTGTCTGAAGGCTTGCATTTTCCTAGGTACTTCAGGCCTTAGTTGACAAAATATTGGCATATAGCAACCGTAGCCTCAGTGACAAAACATTGCAAATATATCAAGACCTGAAACACAGCCTGAACTGTTGGGGGAACACAGGCTCCCCAACGAGAGGTCATCAGGAGTGTGGGAATCGTAAAAGTCTCGTCTCCGCATCTGGTCGGGGCTGACTTTGTCATGGATGTCGTGTCCAGCGAATTGATTCCAGGGATGATTTTGCAAGTTATCTGCACTGATGATTTGGGTAGGTTATGGTGGACCCCTGTGATGCTACATGGTGTCGAGTATGCTGTTCACGAATTCCAGTCCTTCTTTTACTACGAATGTACACGAAGTGGATGTTGTATAAAGTCGTATGACATCAGGGATGATGTGTCTGGAAGATGATATCTAACTCTGGCTTGCATATGATCACAGAGGCGTGGGAGGAGGTGGAGTTGTTGAGGTGGAGTTTGCTGAGGCAAACGTCTGATGAGCCGGCGTTGTTGGACTTTTGTTAAAGCGGTGACATTTTCTTGGTGGCGATTGTTGGAGAAAAGTGTTTTGTGATGGAGAACTGTTAAGGGTGCGTTTGTTGTGGTGGTTGGGGAAAGAGGAGGTCGAAAGCTCCCTCCCTTCTAAGGGGTCATCCGATTGGTGCCGGTTGGAGGGGGCGTCGTCTTCTTGTGACGCCAGTCCAGAGAGGACGAAGAGCGGACGTTCCAGGAGTCAGTCAAAACTCAGGGCCGGAGAAGTCTACGTTTTAACTTAATGGTACTTCCTATACCGTTAATTATCAGGGGTTAAGTGTCATTAAGAAAGCGCTGGCGTAGGTTCTGCAGTCTCTCCTCCTGTGCTCATTAGGCCTTTGTCCTTCGACAGCAACGTTCTGACGACTCCCTGGAACGAGCATGAGAGGAGATTTGTTTTCGGAAATCCTCTTTTTTCTTTTTCCTCATTTAAGAGGATGATGGCTAGTCATAGGAGCGTATCTCGTCGAGAGGGAGAGGTTACCTGAAGTACTTTTGTGTTATATAAAGACGTCTTTGTTTCTCATACAGCGGTTCTTAATTTGCAAAGAATATATGCCCGTTTCTCTAACTCTGTTCCCGAAAGCTTTGAACATGTGTCTTAGCGTTTCCAAGCTTTGTGTACGGACAACGCAATATCTGGGAGGTATTCACAGCACAAGGATACCACCCTCTGTCATTATGTTTATCTCTGAGGTGGTTGAAGACAGCTGGAGAGGTATGTTAGGCGCCGAGTCCTTATGTTTCGTGGTATTGCCAGGATTCATTTAAGGATTTTCTTACCTATTAATAAAATGTAAGTTTATTATGCTGGAAGGATACTATGTCTGAAACAGCAATCTTATATGAAAGGAATGAGTAAGTCTCTCTCTCTCTCTCTCTCTCTCTCTCTCTCTCTCTCTCAGGAGCAACGGGACGCGGCGCGCTCACCGGAGGATCCAATTCCTAAATTGAATTTCGCCTGGATCGTTTCCGAATAGAATTTGGTCATTTTGAGGATTTACCTTTTTTTTTTTTTCTTTCCATCACATCCAGGGCCAGCGGGAGCAACCGCCCTCAGCCAGCAACGGTGAGGAGGGCCAGAAGAGACACAGAGAGGAAAAAAAGAGAGAAATATCTCAAAGTGGCTGGAAGTCGAGCGTGGTTGGATTTTACATAGATGATAGGTCAAAATCCTTCAGTTTGGGGAGGAATCCTCTTCCTTTCACTTTTACCTCTCACCTGAGAGTCCATTTCTTTTTGCAAAGTTCCTGTTTTCTGTGAACCCCAGGCACAAAAAATGGTATCTGGACCCCTCATGTTTACATAAACATCATACACAGATAAGGGACTTTATAAACTGGAAAAGAAAGAATTGGCCAGATACTCAAATATGAGAGGAATTTCGCAAACACAACCACACACAGGTAAGCACATCTATAGATTCTTCCAGACTCAAGATAGGAGTTTTCATTCGTGCAAACAAAGAGTCCAAAAAACACGTAATCAAAATCAAGCGTTCATACACACACACACAGACACACAGACACACAGACACACACACACATACACACACACACACACAGACACACACACACACACACACACACACATACACATACAAAGATACATAAAACACTGACATTTCCTCCCTTTCTCTTTCCCGTTGAAACTCGTCATCCTGACCTATCACTGAGTATCCTTGAACAACGATGACCGCTCTGTATACGTCCTCCACACAGCAGCTTGAGCTTCCTTAGCCTTGGGCGTAAGGATGGCAGACAAAGTCTCCTTATCCTTCGAGATAACATTTGTCGCGCTGGGTCGAGGGGGCACAGGAGACGGACGTGAGTGACAAATATTCGAGGATGTTGAGTCTTTATGGACTGAAGTCGAATTGTCGTTGCTTCTCTCTCTCTCTCTCTCTCTCTCTCTCTCTCTCTCTCTCTCTCTCTCTCTCTCTCTCTCACTCACTCACTCACTCCTTCGGAGATCTCTGGTCTGGGAGGAGGCTTCTTCTCTCCGTAAGAATTGAACTCCAAGATGAGAGGGAGTTATATAGTTTCCTGTCCACGTCTTTAAAGTCGCAAGTGACCTACTTTGATGCCAGTCTTGTGGCACGGACTATATGTGTGTTCTCGGGTCAAGAGGAGACAGGCAAGAACTGGTCTGAGAGGAATCTACGTATGTTTGAGTGACACTCTGAACACAAGGATGGTTGGACGGGTTTTAGCACCACATGCGCAAGACTACTCCGCCCTTGAGCACGACGGTGCTACCTTTCCGTGCGACATCCAAGCTCTTGACTTGACCTTTGTAAAGGTCAGGTCATATCCAAGCATCGTAGCGACGGATTCAAGAGGTCAATCACCTCCTGATGGCACGTAAGGTCGCCTCTAAAAGACACTTCGAGTGTCTTGTAAGGTGTCAAAAATTCATTACTGACTCACCAACACTTTACTCACTCATCGACACTCCTCTTTATCCATCCACCAACATTACTCACCATCAACAACACTAAAGAAACCCACTATAGCAGTGAGTAATATGGTCTCCTCATCACTCCACCAGCAGGTAGGCATCAAGAGCTCCATAGTTAACGAAGTGACACAAAATGTCTTTAAAAAACACATTAAAAGGACGAATCACACACTTGTTTTTTTCCCTCTTGCTGTCTATCCATCGTTCACAGACAAGTCACACTCTCACACTCACACATACACACACTTGACTCCTAGCACCTCACTGTCTCAAAAACTCATCCATCCGGCATTAAATTGTGATTCCACTTTGATAATTGCTCAGGAAAAAGGAAATTAATTGTGCTCCTGTGAAATTACGTCGACAGAAATGCTCACAAATGATGAACATCAACACAATTTCGTTTACTCTAAGCAGACGGAGTTTACATCTATACGAAATTCTATGTGCACAGAATTACATTCACATGGAAGAAAACTTAATGTTAAATTGACATGCAATACTGTATGTAGCAAATCACTTTTACACGGAAATTCGTTGTTTGACGAATATGAGTAAAGTCTCGTCGAGGAATATTTTGCTTAAAAAAGGAGGGGTCCATCATTTCCCTGCTCCTGATCGAAGCGCAGCCCAATAAAAAGTGATCTTGGAGAAGTAGAGAGAGAGAGAGAGAGAGAGAGAGAGAGAGAGAGAGAGAGAGAGAGAGAGAGAGAGAGAGAGAGAGAG
>JAYMFT010153935.1:0-12564 GCA_038088735.1 Panulirus argus
TATATATATATATATATATATATATATACGTACTGTTTTTAAAACTCGGGCATTTTTTTTATATTTACGAGTTTTCTGGGATTATATTTAGTCAGTTTTACTCATTATACACTTTACTGCATTAAATGAAGTGTGAATTAGGTATAGTTTATTCATTTACTCTTTCTTCGTGAATTACAAGAGAAACACTTTCGACAGACGAACACTTCCCATCTTCACTCAGATTCCATAATAATGATATCATTCACATTAGAAAAGACAGAAGAAAACAACCGGTTCAGCATCTTGCAATGTTTCAGCTGAGGCCGGGAACGAAGGTTATATATCTGTGACGGGAGTTTGTGTTCCCCCGGAGACGCTGGCGTTCTTGTGTTGCAAAGTAGGCGAAACGAGGAGTCAGTGTCGATGAATCAGCCCGTAAGGATATGTTTATGATTCACATCTTTACCAAAGCGCTCGGGTCTACGTGCTTCAATCTCCTTGTGTCTTCCAGCATATTCCTGAATCACTTGTTCTTTTGTGAATTATTGGCATATATATATATATATATTTTTTTTTTTCATTTTTTTTCATACAAATTCGCCTTTTCCCGCGTTAGCAGGGTAGCGTTAAGAACAGAGGACTGAGCCTTAGGGGGAAAATCCTCACTTGGCCCAGGTGGGAACAATGTCCTCTACTTGAGCAATACTTACTCCTTGTTAGCGATCTTTCTCTTTCTCGAATCCTTTCCTCTTTCTGTCTTCCTCTTTATCCACCAAGAGAAGCCTTAAAGACTTGAATTCAGCCTCACCTTAAACTCTCCTCTTCACGATGTACTCTCGCCGTTGTCTAACGTTTCCTGTGTTGTACCAATTAAAAAAAAGAATATTTTTTTATCTGATATTTTTTTCTTTGCCATAGAGCAAATCTCTAACTCTAGGCTAATTAGCCTCTGACGAAGGGGTAATCAGACCCACCTCCCACGGGCCACCTTCATTCTCACTTGCGTTTTATCCTCCGGTAATTAAAGGATCTGCGTTTCCTTCCCGGGAAATATGGGTAATGGAGATTTTCCCGGGTCTCGAACCCAGACACCTGATCCCTTAAGAAGAAAAAAAAAAGATCCTTTCAGAAATTGTGATAGGAATCTTGTGCCAAAGAAAATGAGCCTCTTTATTAAAGTTTTAAAGGGATTATTTTGTTTATATTTGTTTACTGTATGAAATATGGCAGAATTCTCTCAAGGGCCTCAAGACATGGTCTCTTTCAGCTCCCGGCATGTGAGAGATAACGATATATGAGTCTTTCCGGTGTAGTAGGTTAGTATCGAGACGTGACGCATTCACGGGCCCCCGCCCGGGGTCGAGTGCATGCATGGGTTCCGAGTTCTGGTTGCGGCAGTCGTCCCACAGTCAACCCAGCTGTTCATCTTCTCCTCTGGGTTGGTCGATAAACTGAGTTCCAGGCTTAGGCTAAAGCAGAGTGTGTAATAAGGAATAAGGAGTGTTGAGAGACTGTCTCTCAGCTGAGTGACTGCCTCAGGTGAGAGACCGTCTTTGCCGAGAGACTGCCTCAGTTGAGAGACTGACAGCTTAAAGACTGCCTTTTCAAAGAGACTGTCTCAGTTAAGAGACTGCCTCAGCAGACAGACTTCCATAGCTGAGAGATTATATGCCACAATAGCAATAGCGAGGATTCTTCCCTGAGTTTGACTTCAGTACACAATGCACTTATATCCACGAGCCAGCGTATCCATTCTTTTTACAATTGATCCACATGACAAGGGCAAAGCAAGCACCCATTCACAGCCCTTTCGTGTGAAAAGTAATCCCCTAACACGAGTTCTTAATCCCATACACATGCCAGTAATCCCATACACTAGCTGGCCATTCCATATACAGCCCGGTAATCCCGTAAACAACCCAGTAAATCCCCCCCCGCGCACGAGCCGGTAATCCCATACGCGAGCTATTAATCCCACACACAAGCTATGACTTTCATATCAATGTTTACGAACGGATTACCTATCTTGCTTTAAACAGTTAACGGAGTTCAAGAGAATTACATCGACTACGCTTGAAATGTCTTGGCTCGACGTGTATGTATATACTTACGAGAATTATCATTAATGAGATATTGTACTTAAATGATTTTCGGTTGGTCCCCAGTTATCCTAGAATCAAAATTGATGTTATCAATGACAGCTTTGATAACATACGAGTTCTGTCATTTCATCAGATTCTGCATTGCAGAATGATCCTAGTTAACGCCATAAATATTTTTTTTTTTTCGACAGGAAACAAAAAAGAAACATAATGATTAAGTTTGTTGAATTCCGCCCTGTTTCAGGGCTGGATCTGGCTTGGTTGTCATAAATCAAAGTGGGGGAGGGGTTTCCGTTACGCGAATCGCACCATTATTCAAAATACAGTTTGACAGAGAGCTGTGAATCATGCGAATATAAACAAATCAGCGTCGATTTGAAGTATCACCTGTCGTGAACAGTTCATCATGAACATAACAGTAACACATAATTGGTATTCTTTTTTTTTTTTTATCCAGTTGTGTCATTTAACACAAGGGCGTATGCCCATGCCAGGGGTTCTTGGTCATCCCCTCTCACTATATACAAGCCGGTGAGCCCACAATTAGTCGGTGTTTCACTTTCAGTTCACCAGTACACTATTTTTTTTTTTTTCCATACTACGCCGGACTTGCAAGAGGTGTTCTCATCCACGGAACACCAGACATCTCCCGAACAGTTCCGTGTTCACTGGAACACCATACCACGAACACACGCCTGAAGATCCTATTGTGATCACGTCTTGGTGGCTCAAGTCATCCGTAGGTGATGCCACAGACGGCGCCAGGCTGAAGAACATAGGCCATTTCACAGTCCACCACAGCGCTAATGTCTCTCAAAGCATCCTAGGATGTGCCACAGACATCAAAGGATCGTTCGTTGCTGAGGGATGCAAGCTCAAGTCACCAAACAGGATTTTTTACGTAGTGTCATTCTTTCGCTTCTCTCATCTGAGCAGGGAAAAGATGAGCTGGTGCGGTTTTGCTACATGGAGAACAAGACGGGTTGTTCGTGTTGGTATGAAGCTGTTTGACTGCAATCATAAGACCCTATGGGAAGGGTAGCCAGTCTCCCAAACGCAGGTCCTTCCTGAAGAACAAGAGGAGGTGACGACGATACAACATCTTGACTACTAGTGACCTCAAACGACCGGGTGGAAATGAAAAAAAGTTGTATCTTCACCGATCGTTCTTCCTCTTAATGCATTTTACTCTGGGGTTACGCACCCAGTTTAAGTCTCCAGTACTCTCTGCACCGACCAGCTCAGTCTGGTTTTCCTCATTGCTGCAAGCATCCAACCCCAACTCACGAGGTGGTGAAAGTGATGTCAAGACCTCTAGTGGTGGCATGAAGCTCTTAGAGGGAGACAAAGAAAGCCTGACAGTCGAGGACCAGTCACATTACCCCTTCCCCAAGGAGGCACACGTATCGTCAAGCTGTCTCGCAAGAAATCCGAAGCCGTAGTTGATGATCGTCGAGAAGAGTAATGAAAGAAAACGTAATGGAGGTTCCTCTGCTTTTTTGAGAACCCGAGCGTCGGAGATGTCGTGAAAAAACAAAAAGGAGTTCCACATTTGCCTCGGGGAAATAAAGATATTATACATGCAGCTCTCAGAACCTGCTGGGTACAGGGTGCTTGAAGGTGCTTCTGCGTCGTCGTCTTTGCCACAGAGCGAAGGTGGTCTTGGCCACGACGCTTCCGACGGAGTTGCACATAACGTCCTCGCTGTGAAGACACTGCGTCTCATAGAGAGGGCCCCTTCGGGAGAATGGGGGTCGGTGGGCACACCGCGTTCAACAACGCCTCCAGGAATCCTTAGAAGCTGGCTGCTACTGCTGCTACTCCAGCACTCCTTTCCTCACAACCATCATTCATCTTTCAGGTGATATTGCAGACGCGAGAGAGAAAGGAGTCGCTTTGCATTCTTTTAAGGGGGCCAGCTCCTGCGGCTTGGGGCTCTGTTGCTGCTGCATGTCTTGCACATTCATTCATCTTCAAGGACCACACAGAGAGAGAGAGAGAGAGAGAGAGAGAGAGAGAGAGAGAGAGAGAGAGCCAAGCAGGGAGTTAGCTCATGCGCCAGCGAGTGTTTATTATTTATAGTCGGTGCCTCGGTGGTGGCGGTTCTCCTCCTCCTCCTCTCCTCTTGGTCCAAACATCACACCGACTGAAAGGGTGAAAGTCTTTCCTGTTTTTGAGACATTTTGAGACATCAAAACCCCCACCTCTGGTTCTGCCAGCACACAAGTTTTACTCTCTCCTTAAGTTTTGTCTTCTGTGTCTTACTGTAACCGAAGGTCTGACGTCTTCTGTTAATCAGTGATTATCATTGCACGGCAGGGAAGGTTCTACGTATGTATGGTGGTAGGGTAAAGATGTCCTCCGTCGTCTGTGTGTAGAGCTGGGTTTCGTGTTCCATCTTTAGTTTCCACACTGACCTATTATTTTTTTTGGAAAATCTGGGACCACTCTGCCCTCGGTATATCACCACCTTCCCTCCATGACAACTCTCACTCCATCACTACCCTCACCCCATCTGCCACCCTCGCTTCATCACTATTCCTCACTCTCTTTTATTTATAGTACAATGGTGAAAGTTTAGACTCAGGATTGAGTATAGGTTCAAATATCCCTCTGCTGTCATCAGTGAGATTGAGGATAAATTCAAATATCCCTCTCCTGTCATCAATGAAATTGAGGATAGGTTCAAATATCCCTCTCCTGTCATCAGTGAGATTGTGGATAATTTCAGATACCCCTCTTTTGTCATCAATGAGAATGAGGATAGGTTCATATATCCCCATGCTGTCATCAGTAAAATTGAGGATAAGTTCAAATATACCTCTGCTATCATTAGTAAAATTGAGGATAAGTTCAAATATCCCTCTGCTCTCATCAGTGAGATTGAGGATAGGTTCAAACACCCTCTGCTGTCATCAGTGAGCCTCTTACTGGACGACCTCAATCATCCTGGCTTTCCTTGTCTCATTACCTTCAGTAAAACTCTGTTTCCTGGTCACTCGAGTCCCTGAAAAAACAAGAGGCGATGCCTCACATCCGATGACGTGCTATCTTAACCGAGTGAAATGTCGAGTCCGAATCCCTTCTAAAACGTCTTGGATTTACCTCTTTGGGGTCCTAAGCTTCGTGAGCATCGTTCATTTATCACACATATGCCCAGCTGACTTCTTAATGACCTTCTCTAAGCTATGACTAGAGACTGAGTCACAACATCAACAATCCTCGTGTGCCTGCAGTGACATATTAAAACTCCGTGTGATGGTTCGTTGTGTCTTAAGCCCTTGTTTACTTGGAAGTGGCTATAGGAAGCCTTGATATGTCTCCGTAGGAGCTGTCGCCACTTCTCTCCTTCATCATGAGAGCTTCTACTGGAATATGTCTTGGTGAGGAGCGACAATATTTCATTTGGACGCAAATGGAGGCCTCCGTCGGACCTCGTCTTGGATTGGTAGCTGAAGTGATCTACTGCGCGATCTCGTCCAGTACTTCGCAAGTTGACTGTAGGCAGAAAGTTTGTTCCGAAGAAGGAGAGCTTCTGTGATGTGAAGAAGTCTGTCGGAGTGTTCAAGGGGCGAAGATAATCCGAATTGGACCTGAGTTCCCTCTGCGGACCGGAAACCCAGCTGGAGCTCTTAGTCCAATTCCTTTTCCACCAACTCTTTTGCTTCATTTGCACTGGGCGAAGATCCTGACTGCGTACACGTAAGATTATTCGTCTCCAGCCACCAGCCTGTGTGAATCATCCTGTGTGGTAGGAATCGCTGGGGTTGGCAGCAAATACACACAAAAAAATTATGCTTTAAAATCAGCAGAAGAGTCAGGAAGGTGAGGCTTCACTCTTGCTCTAGGTATGTAGCCCCAGACACTGGAGAGGGTTCTTCTGTAGCCCTCTCGACACAGAAAGGAAAGACTATAGACAAAAAAGGACACCAGCTATCATGTTTCGATGCCCTATCTTGACATTTACAGGTGGATCTGCTTAGTCCTCCTCCAAAGGGGTCTAATTCCTTGACTGAAAGAATCATCTGCGTCACATCCTTGTTTCACTTCATTTTTTTTCTTCTGAAAATAAATGTTGATAGCATCGTTAACGAGCGAAGGGCAATCAGCAGGCGAAAGACCAAGAGGTAGTCACCCTCCCCTCAAATGAGGGACAAGAGATAGCTCGAGAAACGTCGCCGATCGAGGAAAGAGGAAAATCGTAGGCCTGCGTGGAGAAAATCACCCTTACGCCTAAGATCCCACCACATTGCCGAGAGTAAGACTTCAGGAAATTGCCCCCAGCTCAAGAAGCCGTTGGCCAAAGACATGGCCTATTCCAGCATCACCCAAGCCTGGCCCAGGCAGAAGAAAAGGGATCTTTACCAACCAAAGCATTTAGAGAATTTAGAAACAAAACCAGCTTATCCTCCCTCAGCCGTAAGGGAGATCAATAGGGCTCAAGCTGCCGGAATCTTTTGATTCTGGGACTAAGAGCTTATGGGACTAAGCTTAGAGCAAGAAGCTGCGGAGGCTCTGCAAGCGACCAAAGACCTAGCTGAGGATAAAGACCATACCTAGCCATAGTGAACCTGTCAGACACCATGTCACTCATAGACAAAGACCACAGTAATGCAACCGCGTCTTTATATAGCATTGTTTAAGTCGGGTAATTTTGGGATGGCAGGCCAAGAGAGCCATTGGCAATGTACTTATGGTCTTCGTGACGTTATGTCGCCACACGACTTCCCCTTCCATGGAGATCAACCGAATTCTGACAAGCACAGAAAAGCTTGTCACTGTCATATGCCTAGTCAGGACAGGATTCGAGCACTGAAGATCCGAACACGACCGAACCGTCCGAGTTGTAATGATTCGTGGAACATACAAGCATCAACCAGTCTCGAACCAAAATCGAACCACAGTCTCACATGAGTTTTACCAGACTGTTTCGCCTCATTATTATATAGTCCATCTATGAGAAACTGCACAGATCAACGTCTAGTAGGCAACCATATGGATGACGCAACATTGCAAACACCGTTTCAACATATCCCAAGCCCCCTTCATGCCCACGATGCGTCGATCGTCAAAAAGACACCGAGCACTTACTGATCAGTTGCTCTGCAATCTGTGCACATATACACGCATACATCGCAACACTATTGACCTCTGGTCCCGACCGGTGGACGTGGCCAGCTTCCTGACCGCTGCAGGAGCCTCGAAATGACACAAGGGTCCCCCGGGGCAGGGAGTAATTAAGTAATTACACCACCTAAGCACTGCACTTACCAAACCCCAAAACATGGAGGACATTAATGCAGTTAACGTCACACAACTTCTGGTATGTGGGTAACCCATTACAAATGACTGCAAAAAATGACAGTGGCAGCAACAGAAAACGTTAATGAATACCTAAAGAAATCGGAAAATGCAGACCAGCAGATGGGAATACCATACAATCCGCAGCTCAGCACGTAAACCAGACCACAGTCACCATGAACAGCGAGCAAGCAAGATACGCTTGACCAGGGAAAAATCTGAGTACCAGACTTTGAGAGAACAATATAACTGACCATATAAAGGAGGGGAAGAAAGACGTAAGAATAACCCTACAATATAATTGACCATGTAAAGGAGGGGAATAAAAACGTAAGAATAACCCTGAATACATTATCCGAATCCAGAAGATTCCATCACTCAGATAAAGCCATTCGAATCCCTTTTCCATAAGGCATTGGAAACGTATTTGGATCACGCGACAGACTCCTCCACCTCACCCAACACACCGGCACTATCCAGCTGATTAAGAAAAGCCTCCGCTCCACTCCGGCTCCACTCCACTCCACTCCACTCCACTCAACTCAACTCCACTCCACCACCACCACCCCCAAAAAAACAACAAGGTGATAAGATGAGCAGTTAAGCGCTTCTGTCTTTGCGTTAGAAGAGCCCCACGCGCTAGATAAAATCGCCGAGTATACGTATACTTAAGAAAGCGCCGAGAATGTGCCCGGGGGAAGAAACCCGTGAGCCAGAAAGACGCCATTCCAGGTACGATAAAGCGGGGAAGAAATAACTGGAACTCACAGTTGGTGGCCAGGAATCCAGACAAATATTCCAGAGACCCAACCCATCAACACAGGGGGGGGGGGGTCTAAAGCTGAAAACAAACACACACACACACACACACACACACACTACCTACAAACATACATACATGGAGGTTTAATGACACTGAAGAGAGAGACGCGTCCAAATCACCGCGTTACTGTAAACCCGAAGACTTTAACGTGATCACGTTGCGTCTGGTTACTCGTCTCTAAGACCTGCTAAAGACACGTGGTGGTGGTGGTGGTAGTAGTATCAACCGCCCTCTTGTCAACCGTCAGCAACAAATCCACGTGAAGTAGGATGTGTTAACAGTAGCAAGGCTCGCGACCGAAGCTCTGCCGTTAGCTTGATCGAGTCGTCCCCAATGCTCCACTGGTCAACCAGCGAATGAAACGAGTCAGTTCTGATGCAAAAGAATGATGCAAATGTTTTCGTGCGATATGTGGCCCCTCTCAGTGAGTTATACTAGACAGTGTGAAAGGGGATTGGGTCGTTCCATAATCCGTTCTCTCCTAGAGAACAGAAGGAGAACGAAGAAAACTTAAATGCATCTTCAATAACCCCAAGTGGTTTCATAAAGACGTGCAAAGGGAGGGCACTTGCACCAAGAGCTTTCTCGTCTGACAGTATATTTTTCACTGGAGTGATAGACTCCTAGAAGACCCTTCAGCATGCCCTAATGGCCGGCTCTCTCTCTCTCTCTCTCTCTCTCTCTCTCTCTCTCTCTCTCTCTCTCTCTCTCTCTCTCTCTCTCTAACTCAAGGGGAGGGAATTAGTGATGTCATTCCCCGAGGAAATATGTAAACTTGCAGCACCTGAAAAGGTTCAGGCGTCGGGCGTAACATTCCCTTGTTATGGATGATGTTGCTTCGTCGTGACTAATTCCTCAATGAAGCCACAGCTTCCGTTCTTCAGGAAAGACAAGGAAGTTTGAATACAGGAATTTCTCGAATCTTGCAATGAACCATGTGATTTGGGAATAGTAGATGATCATCTTTCCACTTGCTGGACGACGTTCGAGAGCCACCGACCGTGTCTTCGAGTGTGTTGCTGGGTGGCAGGGGTCCGGCTGTGACGCCCTGTGACGCCGTAACTCTCAAACACCGCTTCTGCTTTTTAAAAACGAGCCTCTTCGGTGACCGTAATGTAGACAACGTCTAACATCTCTCAAAATAATCCCTGACGCTTCTCACTCCAGCCTCCACCACTCACCATTCAAATCCCTGATGTTCTCTATCATTCCAAGGCTCACTGGGACATCAGACGATGCAGCCCGTGATGCCAACCGCTCTAATGAGAGATAATGATGAACTGAACCTCACTGTAGCACAGAGCCTGGGGGCCTAAATCGATCGACGCCGACGTTTCTCAGAAAAGTATTACCGGACGGGAAAGAAAAATTGAGATTGGTTAATAGGACTGAAGGAATTCCTTCTATACCTTAGAGGAGCAAATGCCCTTGGGAGCTGAAAGGTCAGAGGTTAGTGTTAAGGGGGGAAGGTCAGGTCTTTATTTAGCTGTACATAATACATTAAAGTTGAAGCGGCATCTCGTGTCCAGGGTATTGTTGGAGCCGAGTTGCATCTGCTAAAGGCACCATCAACTCTACTGTTCATTGCGCGCACACACACACACACACACACACACACACACACACACACACACACACACACCTGAATGCGGGCGGCATACAGAAATTCAAAAACTATCTGATAGTAAAAAAAAATTCAAGAGATGGGGCTCCCCAACTGATGTAAGAATTCCTCTCTCGTTCCGTACATATAGCACATTGTAAATAGATAACTACATACACGTACAAAAACGCACACAGACTGGTTCGCACATACCCTCTCTCTCTTGCGTAATGTTTATAACGATACCATCAAAGATGTTCAGCAGCTCACGGATCTCGAGTTATCCGGCCGGATGAATGACGTAATGTGAGGCGTTAGCAATCCGGCAGCGTAGCTATGACAACACTGGCTCGCCACGCAGCTAGGTAGAAGGAATAAGGCAATGAGATATGATGTCCTGATAACGGTAAATACGTCTTTCGAATTGCTCCAGGGATGATGTGCATATCTTTATATATATATATATATATATATATATATATATATATATAATGTGTGTGTGTGTGGGTAATTTCACCATGGCTGTTTGATCTGTTCATGGCTGGGATGGTGAGGGAGGCAAATGCACAAGAGTCTCAAAGAGAGGGGCGAGTCTCCAGTTCGCCTGGAGTTGGTGCCACGGAGATGAGTCAGTTGCTGTCCGCAGATGTCACGGCTCCAGTGGCGGATTCGAGAGAGAAGACGCAGAAACTGGTGCGTGGCTACCAACCATCACAATCCCGGGTTCCATTTGGGTAGAGAGTCTTGACTACCTTGGAGACGGAAAAGAGGAGCCGTACGACGGGCGTGCTGGGACCGTGCTTGATCCAGCGGCCGGGCGTGGTACGCCTTTGCAAGGACACGCACGTACGGACCGACCCGACCTGAGGAACGTGATCCGTCGCTGGAGAAGGGACTCGTATACAACCTGTCTGCAATACAGATACAATCATATCTTAAGGACGCGTTTTGGACGAGTCGATGCCCCGCTGAAGTGAACTTGAAAAGTCCAGAGACCCGAAGCTGCGACGCCGTTCATAATCATGCCGTGCGGCAGGAGTGACATCAGACGCCTTGAGTCGCCCTGGGATGAGTTTAAGAGCATTTCCGATAACTCTTCCTTTGCTCTCTAGTTCTGTACTGCAGTCGTTATCTCACATGTGTTTAATGATAAGATAACAGAGGACATAAACCCTTGTGGGGTGACTCTGTAATGCCTTAGTGTTGTACGCCTTTAATTAATTGAAGTCTATGCCTTAGTTTTTACGTGTGTAATTAATTCAAGTGCATTTTTCCCAAATTCTTCCTTCCCACTTGTGAATTTAGGGAATTTCAGGCATTTCCAGCAGGTGCGTTAGGGTGCGTGCCATACTGCTTATACTTCTCATTAGATTTAGACAGTGAATGTTAAGAATGTTTATTGACCCTTTCCCTAGCCTACAGGAAAGCGAGTGGTCACGGTAAGCTTGACAGTCCTGCGGCTTAACTGGGGTCATTTGATGTCATTATTGAAGGGTCCCTCCCATAGCAGTTATGGCATTACGTATTTCTTCTTATAGTGTCTTTTCTACTTTTCTAAACCCCTGATATATATATATATATATATATATATATATATATATATATATATATACTGGAAAAACATGTTCCCCCCGAAATCTATCCATCAAAGCAATGGACAAGCGTGTGTGACGCTCCCTCAGCGCCGTCCAGCGGCAGACTGAGGCAGTGAGGGCGTGATAGCGGGACCAGCAGGAGGTTCGGGCAGCCGTGGTGGCCTCACTCTGTCCACGACTGTCGACTGGTGAAGGTGCTGTTGACGTCCTCGCCCGCCTCAAGCTCTCTCCGTCTCGGCCCTCGTCTGTCAGCGCCTCGCCGCCGCCACCTCTCTCAAGCCTTCCACACGTATTCTCTTCGCCGACGCCTCCACCAGGAAGGGTCTTAACGCTCGGTTCCAAAGTGGGTGACTAGAAAATGAATGTTGATTTGAGAGGAAAAAGGAAATCGTGGTCTTAAGAAAACTTATCTTGGGACCTGGTAATTTTTGCTCCCAGACCACTGAAATGTTTATGGAGCGCTCTGATAAGAACTGGTATATAAATAAAGTGTGTATATTTAAGATTTAGATAACTCAGTGTATATTCTAAGTGTCTTTAAAAGTGTGTATGTTTGCAGCACAATCGACCAATATATATATATAAACATATACATATCGCCACTTCCTCTACTATCGTGTTTGTTTTTGTTGGTGTGAGAATTTCTTGAATAAAGAGCATATATTTTCTTCAGTAAATCTGCGTCCAGCAGAACGCGAGAAGAATACAACTCACCAGGTGTGAATCTATTGTAAAGTGGAGTATATTACTGCACACAGTGTTGCTTGAGGGATATAGTTCTCTTGATAGTGATTGGCTTGCTGCAGAAGTGGTTGGATAATTAGAAATTCCTTAAGTGTATGAAAAATAAGGGAATGATCTTGACAACCTCTCACAGCAGCTGAAAAGGTGATCGCTCCTCTGCTGGGCGTCTGTCCGTTTGCCCTTCTGCTCTACAACCCTTGCTTCTGCTGCACTTCAGTCATAAGGTTAGTAAGAACCTGTGAAATACACTCTTCGTAAAACTACACTCCCGGCCCGATGAAAGTGCGTGAATATAATCTCAAAGGAAAGTACTGATTAAAGTAAGGCAGTGATAATGAAAGATATATATATATATATATATATATATATATATATATATATATATATATATATATATATATATATATGTGTGTG
>JAYMFT010153957.1:0-12563 GCA_038088735.1 Panulirus argus
AAAGGTGGGAGGTGGGCAGATTAGGAAGGGTAGTGAGTGGTGGGATGAAGAAGTAAAGTTGTTAGTGAAAAAGAAAACGGAAGCGCTTAGACGACACCTACAAGGAAGGAGTGCAAATGACTGGTAGATAAATAAGAGAAAACAGCAGGAGGTCAAGATGAAGGTGCAAAGGTTGTAACAGAGGGCAAATGAGAGTTGGGATAAGAGAGTATCGTTAAACTTTAGGGAGAATAAAAAGATGTTTTGGAAGGAGGTAAATGATATACGTAAGACAAGAAAACAAATGGGAACATCCGTGAACGGGGCACGGGGGGAATGGAGTGAGGAGGAAATGGAGTAAAAATTTTGAAGGATTGTTGAATATGTTTGATGACAGAGTGGCAGATGTAGGGTGTATTGGTCGGGGTGGTTGTGCGAAGTGAGAGAGTCAGGGAAAGTGGTTTGGTAGAGAGAGAGAGGAGGTGGTTAAAGCCATACGAAAGATGAAATCTGGCAAGGCTGCGGGATTGGATGGTATTGCATTTGAATATATTATGAAAGGGGTGCCTGTGTTGTTGATTGGCTGGTAAGAATATTCACTGCATGTACAGATCATGGTGAAGTGCCTTAGGGTTGGCGGAATACATGTATAGTGCCATTATATAAAGGTAAAGGGGATAAAGGTGAATGTTCAAAGTACAGAGGTATACTTTTGTTGAGTATTCCTGGATAACTGTATGGGGGAGGGTATTGACTGAGAGGGTGAAGGTATGTACAGAGCATCAGACGGGAGGAGCAGTGTGGTTTTAGGAGTGGTAGATGATGTGTGGATCAGGTGTTTGCTTTGAAGATTGTATTTGGGTTCAGTGGGCTCCGTCACATATAAACTATGAAAAGGGTTAGTTTCTTTATTTAGCCTATTAGTGGGTAAGATATCAAATTCTAATACCACGAACAATCTATATTTAGTTAATAAGCTTAATGATATCCATGTTGATTTTCATTTCAAACTGGTAAGTTATAATGTTTCATCATTGTTCACAAAAGTTCCAGATGATGATCCTTTAGAATTTTTGGTTGATGTCTTAGACAATAATAATTTACCTGCTTCAAATACTGTTTTTTATTGAATTAATAAGTTTGTGTATAAAAGACTATGTATTTCAATTAATGGAGAATATTATGGCGATGGGTAACCCACTCTCACCAGTATCAAGAAATCTTTACATGGAATTCTTTGAAAAGATTATTAAAGGATATCTTACCTTCTAAGGCAATTCTCTTTTTTGTTTATGTTGAAGGCTCCAGTCAGGGACAGAAGTCCACATCAAAGCCGGACCCTAACTGAAAAATAGAGAGAATCAAGAAAGGGGAATAAAACAGGGAAAGTATTTGGTTTAGGTATGTAGATGATGTTCTTTGTGTTTGGCCAAAAAAAAAAAAAAATACAAACATCTCCCCCTTTATAAGATTTTAGTACCTTCTATCAACTTTACTCTAGAAATGGAAAATAATTGTATGTTAACATTTTTAGATTGCATGATCCATAGAGATAGAAACAAGTTTAAGTTTAGCATATAAAGACATCCTACCGATGTTTGTTCATATATTCATTATTACTCATCTCAACATGACGGGGTTGAATTATCATTCCAGTCGATGTTCCTTAGGGCATTTCGTATATGCAGTCCAGAATTTATTGATGATGGGTTTGGGATAATATATTCTATTGGATCCTCGTTAAAGTATCCTAGATTTTTCATTGATAAATCCCTTAAGTTGGGAAAGAAATCATTTCATAAAGTTAGACCCAAACCTCCCCTTGATACCAAGAATCTTTTCGTTCTTCCTTTTAGGGATAATTTCAAAATCACTTCCCAAGTTGCTTAAATCCTTTTTATGTAAATGTAGCCTTCAGTAATAAAATACTATGAAGAATATCTTAATCAGGAACTCACCAGAAAATTCTTCGGGCTGTTTACAGAATACCTTGTAGAAGTTGAAATATATTTTATATTGGGCAGACTGGTAAATATCTTTATGTTAGACTTATTCAACATAAATATAGTAGAAGGACAGAACAAGAATCAAACGCTTTGTTTAATCATGTTGAAAATTATGACTTGTATTGACTGGAGTAGTGCCAATTCAGTTATTAACTGTAACTCCTTTACCACAAGAAATATCGTTGAATCCTCTATTACTAGATACACAAAGAAAAGTAACATCAATATTAGTGAAGGTCTATACAGATTAGATAGCTTATTGTAGCCAAAATTTGTAAACAATTTCCTTTCTTGTCCACATAATAAAATTCTGACATGCATGTTTCCAGACCCGAACACACCAACCCGAACACCCCCATCCGGTGACGCTTGTTTACCAAAGGCGGGTAATTAGCACCCAGTCATTGATAATAAACGATAGTATTAACATCCTTACACGAAAAAACTGTTCGTATAGACTGATTATTTTTTCTTTTCCTTGACGTTGATGCCTGTCGTATGTTGGAAATGAGAAAGAGTCAGAAGTAAATACAGGAGTGAAAGGCTTTCCTCTGGTGCTGCCAACTCTCCTACACACGCCAAACATCTGCCCAGCAGACGGAATAGTTAATTGCAGGACATGTTCAGTAGTTGATAATTACTTTTGCAGACAAATACGTGATTTTATATTTTGTTTCCTTAGTTAAATGAATGTAAACCTGAAGGACTTTAACAATCTGCATTGAGTGTTAAAGGGAGCGATCGCTTTAAGTATATGAAACTTATTTTAAAGCTAGTTTCATAAAACTTTCGTCCCATTTGATATATATGAAAAACACTGGTCAGTGCATTTCTTAATAGTTAAATATCAGGATGATATTATTTACAAGAATTCATATCGTCATTTGCTTAGCTCCAAAAGTCATGGAAATACAACAGTAGGACTGATAATCATAAGCTACACTAAAGGGACTTTTTCATTTAAGTATTCGAGTTAAACTTTGTATTCGCAATTATATAGTAATAATATAAGAAAAGACAATGGGAAATGATATTTGTTTTCATTCACCTCAAACAACTGAACCTATGGTACCCCAGTCATAGACTGGCCTGAGCTATTTACGTTAGACGTCGTGTAAACAATACATTTTTCATTGCTGTCTTTCTGGTCAGCATAACAGTTCCAAGAGAACCGTAGCACAAAGATTATAATGTGAGGACATCACAAGGCCCTTATGACATTGGAACGTCCATGATGGCCTATACACCTCAGTTTAAACTTTTTAAGAATGAATTTTCGTATTTCTTTTGTGTCTTGTTTTGTTTAGTTTCTCATACTATCCACCAGTTTGACTGGTGAGTGAGCTGTCTGTTAACACCCAAGTGAATGTTTCTTTGATTAATAATGAAGGGTTGTGGAAGGAGGTGGCGTGTGTGCACAGTGTCTAGATTACCGCGGAAAAGGCTTGCCAGGACTGAAACTTATCATGACCACTTGCTCTATTGATAGTGTTGTTGCTGTCTCACTCTCTCCACCCTGGGGTACAGTGATTGCCTCACCACCAAATAGATAATAAAACACTGCTAAAAAAAAAAAAAGGAATCTGCCATTAAGCCAGTAACAAACTGTTGAGTATTTTTTCCCAAAAAGTGTTAATTGAATAAATGATTTTGCTCCTTGAACGAGAATGATTTGGAGAATGATTTATCTTCTCTTAGAAAAAAATAACAAAACCTTGTTTATCCTAAAATGCAGTTGGTATTTTCTGGTGAGTCTGTGTGATTTATCTGGGAGTTGATTAACCTAGAATCAACAAGCGATCCCACTGACTGGCATTTGCTCGTTGTGGATAATTACTTTATCTCTTTACACTGTACACGTTGCTGAGTTGAAAGGATTTCATGATTCTCATTCTCTACCATAGTAATTAGTCATTTGACGTCCAGTTTACACACTCTCACTGGGAAGCATGACTGGTTAGCATCCTGTTTCATGGCTTTCAGTCCCTTCGGCACAAGCTAAGTTACCTTCAGTATATTTTCGCTTGATCAGCCGGGTATTCAAACCGCAGCAAACTCTCTCCATGGGATGTAGCAAGAGAGTTTTCTGTTTGGCGTTCCTCAGGCTCCAAGAGAGCGCCAGTTATGTTCTGTCCTCCCGAAGTCTGAGGAATGTGTGTTGGGTCTCGTCTCTGGAGCATTTTTTTGCCATCTGTGTACCGCCGGCGTGCACTGTAGCGCCGCTTACCATCACCCTTACATTTCAACAGCACAGCTGCTGTATCCTTTCAAACGAGCTCTTAGTCTCTGACCTCTGGTTACTCTGCCTCTTCATAACATGATGATATATTCAATGTTGACGTCGTCCAGCTGATCTAAAAACCTGGAGGATCTAATGAGGTCACCCCGTTATCTTTTCTCCTCCATTCATGGGCAAATCTGTAGCCCTCAGTCTCATGTTGTGGCTCACTGTGTGCTTGTGTCTGTTTAGGTATTATTATTTATGGTATGCCAATATTTATGCTGTTTGTGTTCTTCATAGAAACACATTTGACTCACAATATACATATTCCCCAAATTTCAGAATGTTTACCCAGAGACGAAGGTTGAGTCTTGCTTCATAAATGATGAAATGATAGATCAAAAAGGTAAAATGTTTACCCTGTGTGAGGGGAAGGAGAGGGGGAGGAATTATAAATGAGAGATGCTCTACAGAAGGACTCTGAGTCCAGGAAGGGAAGTGAAAGTGATTGGAGAGAATGTATTATTTATGCCTTCTGTTTTAATTATACGCTCAGTATAGATAATGATGTTTATTTGAACAGTAGTGTGATTCTTCACAGATGATAGATTCTCTCTCCAGCTGTAGTCATGATAAATCAAAACACTCTCAGTCATCACTACACCCTGTGAAATGAAAGTAACATCAATGAAGCAAGTGAATTTCCCTTGATTTTCCTAATATTAAAAGTGAGCGTTTGCTGAGGGCTCTGTAAGTGTATTTTGCAAGATGCTCTCTCTCTCTCTCTCTCTCTCTCTCTCTCTCTCTCTCTCTCTCTCTCTCCACACTCACACATACACATACACACACACATAAGCTAACACCTAAACAGCGACCAGTTAGTTTGACTTCACATGCAACAGGAGCCTCTGAAAGTGTGATAAAAGGGCATATATTAGAACATGTGATCGGGAACAGCTACGTACACGAAAGGTAACACGGATTTGTATCAGGAAAAAGCGTGCATCCTAATAAGTAGCTGATATTAATGATTCATATAAGAGTTTAATGCAAGGGAGAGAGAATGGACACTTCGTTTCTTCATTAAGCAATGGCATTTCACAATGTAAACTACAGTATTTTCTGAAAAGTAGCCAAATGTAACATCAAGTGTAAGAAAATAAGATAGATTTAAGACTTTATGACTGACAAAGAGCTCACATTAGTGACAAATGGGCACAGAGACTAATGACATTCTATGTGAGGTACCACAGGGAGAGGTTATGCTTCAGTACTCTTTATGATAATGATATCAGACTTCCACAACGAAGTAAAGAGAAGCAATGTAAGAGGCTCTGTTAGTAACACTAGAATAATCAAAATGAGATCAGAGATTGATCAAAATGAGATCAAAGGCTGATCAAAAGGAGATGCAAAAATACTAAAACTCAGTTTATGAGTGGCGAAAGTGAACTAATAGTTTCATGAAGATAAATTTTGAGCAAGTCGCTTACAAAACAAGTAATAAAACATCAGCGACACCGTAAAAAGGCCAAACATAGAAAACGATGAAATGTGGAGTAAATGTAGAAAAAAGTGGATGTTTCGTAATGGTAAATACAGTTCAGAGAACATGCAGAGATAGCACCACGAAGCCAAGTAATGGCTGGTATGATGTTGACTCCTCTAACAACGAGAGACAGAAAACTGATGAAGAAAATATTTAACGCTAACAAAAGAAACAAAATCGCATACGGATGTGTCGTATGGTCACCAATGAAACTTTTGGAAAAAGATTAAAGAGAATTCAGAAGCACTTATCGAACATAGTACAGGAGATACAACACGGGATTTATTGTGAAAAGCTGAAAGAATTGGAACTTTATCTGCCTCAAAGAAGACAGATGTAAGTATGATAATCTGTGCATAACAACAAAATGAAAGTGTAAAAGAAAACATTTTGACCCTTAAACCAATCCGGAAGGATGTGGTTGAAGTGAGTTACGGAAGAACTCAGAATTGATGACAATTTAACAGCAGAAAAGACCAGACTTATCTATCAAGTGAGACATGCGGTGAGCGCTACACGCAATACAATCCGTAGTTTACTGCTTTTTGTGCTATATATTTGGTGTCATTTGTTTATGTTTGTGATACATGTTTAACACTCTTAACATCCTCTCTGAAGTGCTAATGCCTTAGAATCATTTAGCTTTTTATGTTCCCAATTTCTAACATTACATTGCAGAAGGACAGGTCTGATTATAAAATGTGAACACACAGTGTGAATAAATGGACAGCGACACGAACATTACATATGAACGAATCAGCTAACTTAGCTATGTGAGGGGCGTGGCTTCTTTGCCAATTTAGCGTACGGTGGCTATCGCACTATCAACATGACAAAATCATGTTGTAGGTTCTAGTAGGTAGTTAGGTATACACAATCACACAAACACCATTTTCACACAAAACTGAACGAGATATATATTAGGTAACTTTACCAGTGAACTAGTGAACCAGTGACTCAATGAGTTCTTGAGGGGCCTTAGTCGGAGCTGCGGTCTCCTTGTACCAACCCGTGCTCGTACGCAGAGAAACAAAAATAGTTTTATGCCTACAATGTCATAAGCAATCCATGAACAAGTGCATAGCTAAGCAAGCAAATAGCTTCGTTTTCCCATAGTTATTTGTACGTCAACTGCTATACTACTGCAACTCAACCAACGCGAAATTTTTCATCATCAAATGTTTACCACTGAATACAGAATGCATGTCAACTACAATATTACTGCAATTCAATCAATGTGTAACGTTTCATCACTTAACGTTCAACCAATCACCGCTAAATGCATGATGTATAAACCTTTTGTAGACTTCCTGTACAATGCAGATACACCTCAATCAAGTGTTCATTCAGAGCGTAGAAGCATCCAATCCTATCTTGAACTTTTAGCTCTCTTGTGATTAATCAATAAGTTACTACAATAAACCAGTTCTTTAATATCACAGCGGTATATTTTCCAGCCGAATGGCTCCCTGAATTCAATGAGCCGTTCCGTATTTATTCATCTATCCATTTACTTATTCATTTACCCTCTCTCTCTCTCTCTCTCTCTCTCTCTCTCTCTCTCTCTCTCTCTCTCCTCATCACTACACGGGTACACCAGCATCCGAGCACTTATTTGTCTAAAACGTAAGCCAGCAAACCCTGCTCTCCCTACGTCCACTCCTACATTGTTCACGCCACACTGACGTCTTCCTCGTGTCCATTCGTCCATCACACTAATAACGCTGTCTGAACCATTACCTAAGTCAACCCTGCGACAATAACGTCAGCGAGATATATGCGAGTATAACACACCTAAAAACAGATCAACAGCAAAAAGAAATCCACAGTAAAAGAAGTCGAACAATGAGAAGGAAACAAACTTGAACACAAATAATCAGTATGAAACAGAAGAGTGGAATGGAACGGGGACAAAAAAAGGACATGAAATACAAAAGCAGGCAGTATATTAAAGTGGAAAAAAGATAGCAAAAAAGAAAATAGTCTAGATAAAAAGGACTGAAAACGGCAACAAAACTGGGCAGAACCAGAACAATGGTAACATCTAAAGCTACAACAAAGCTGCAAATAATCCAAAACAGCAAAACTAAAGCCGGTTCTCAAAGCAACACCACAGAGTTCAGACCCTTGTTCGCGTATTTCGTCTCTGTGTAAAATCCAAACCTTTATTCCTTCATCTTGGAACATGCCCAAGTGCAACCCCATCCCTAAGATAGTCAGACATTCTCAAACCTCTCCAACTTGGATCCCATTGCTCTATCTGCCTCTGCCTCTTAAGTCTTTGAAACTCTCTTAAATTCTTGCTGTCTCAGACACATAGAATGCCATTCCCTTCTTTCTAATGAAAATTTGATTTTCGCGGTACAAAGTCAACTGTTGGTCATCCCCTTTGTGACTTACCTCGGGTCCTCCTTTCCCAGGGATTATGGAAGTCTTCTGTAGTGTTCCTCGACATCTGCAAAGCTGGGTGTCGCATATGTCTTAGCTTCTAAACTTCCCTCCTTTAGCTTTTCTGCTATTCCTTGTGCTCTAATGCAGAGTCTCTTCATCTCAGATGTCCATGATATGAGGATTTTTGCCCTTGCCGTCTCGTCGATGTCATAAAAAAACGATATCGCAAAGCATCTAAACTAGCATCACAAACCATCAATGTTAAACAGCAGAAGAAAACTGCAGCCACACTCAGTATGTCGAAAGCGAGGGTTTAAGAGACAACAGCCACATGGGAGAACAGCATGAAACAGCATCACAAGGTAGAAACACACAGGAGAAAAAGAATGAAATCTTGGGGTGTAACTGGTCGCTAGGTCACAGCCTACTATAGATTACCCTCGTGGGTAAATAAGATATCTTTATTCATGCAGATGGACGGTGAGAGCGAGCAGTGGTGAAGACGGGTAGTGTGAGTGGGCGGTGAGGGCGGATGGTTCAGAGGTGATGAGAGCGGTTAGTGCAAAAGGGTGATGAGGGCTGGTAGTCCAGAAGGGTGGTAAGGGAGAGTAGTTTATGTGGGTGGTGAGATTGGATGGTGCAGATAGGTGGTGAGGGACGGTAGAAGAGGTGAGTGGTGAGGGCGGGTAATGCGGATTGGTGATGAGGGACAATAGTGTAGGTGGGTCAAATTTTACTCCAGACCAGGCGAGGAACTGAGTTCAGGGTAACCGCTACTGCATGTAACATTCCCTTGTCACAGACACAAGACTACTGATAACACCTACGTTTACAAACTGCATGTTTTTTGTTCTTCTTACATATAAGATGTGTGCTCTAGCTGCAATTCTATAAATTCTTAAGGTATTTTTTCCTTTCTAGAAACTGCAATATCATGCCTAGACAAAAACAAGAAAAGTGAAGAATTTGGAAAGTCGTATAAACTGATAATCCATCATTTCAGATGTCTCTTTCTTTGTATGTTAGCCGCTACAAGGAAGTTCACATACCGTATCTGTCCTTTACTTTGAATAATGACCACAGTGAAGAATGCTGTGTTTGTGATATCAAGAAAGATATTAAACATTTCCAGATCACAACGCTGAGAAACCATTATATATCTATAGGAAAGCAAATCATCCTTTGCCAGAAAAAGAATAATTTCATTGTATAGTAGTGATATAGATTAGCCTACAAATGATATTCTGGAACATATATACATAATCACATGAGCCCATGAGAGGGGATGGGTAACGATGAAATCTGATCACTAAGGAAAGCCGAATTAAGGCTACATATTTGTATGGCACTGATGCACCCTACTGGTCACAAAGAAATGTATTTGTCTTAAAGGAAATTGTAATAAACCAGGATAAGGCACCTCGGATTGACACAACCACTTCCAACATATGAAGGATACTCACCATGTTTTCTGTTGGAGGGACTGGTCCAGGGAGGAGTTACTGCATTTTTCGTTTTCGTATCGTTGTGGGAGATTAACTTCTGGCTCTCCGACCACTTCATCAATTTTCTGTTACTGTGATTGGTGTAAACAACAAACTGTCGGTAGGAGGAAACAAAGGAAGATATATATGAGGGAAAAAAGTTATACATGATCGGTAAGAACGAGAACTATTGGAAGCAAATGGAAGGAAAATTAAAAGGAAAACGAGAAAAAGTAAGTGTGAAGAGGGGACGCAAGAGTAGTTGTGAGAAGGAGGAAAAGAGAAGGTATATGTGAGTTAGGGAGACAGGAGGTAAATGTTTGGGAAAGAGAGATCATCGCAACAGACGGCAAGTTCTTCCTGTGTATATTCAGTTATACATCAAACGTACGCATGTAATGCATTGGGTAACTATAGTCATATATGTTTTATCATGTGATGTTCCTAAACCGTCTCTACATCAACACCTGTTCACAATACAAACCAATGCACACTAACACCTGCATAACGACACAGACCAATACAAACCAACACATGTCTAACAACACAGACCAGTATACACTAACATCTGATAAAAAACACAGAGCAACAAATGCCAACACCTGTTAAGCACCAAAGACCAAAGCACAGCAACACCTGTTTATCAACACAGACCATTATACAGCAACTCCTGTTTAACAACATAGACCAAATGGTACCAACATCTGTTTAACAGCTTAGATCAAACCAAACCAATACCTGTAGAATTCATAGACCAGTGCATACAGACACTTGTTGAACAACACAAAGCAATGCACAATAACACCAGTGTAGCAATACAGATCAATGCATGCCAACACCTGTTTAACAAAACACACTAGTACACACCAAAACCTGTTCAGAACACAGACCAATACACCCCAACACCTCTTGATAACAAAGACCAATACACACCAACGCCTGTTTAAGAACATAGACCATTACACATCAAATCTATTCAAGAACACAGATCCATACACACCAAAACTCGTTTTATAACAGAGATGAATATACATCAAAATCTGTTGGATAATGCAAACCAATGCACATCGCCACCTGTTAAACAACTCAGATCATTACAATAACACCTGTTAACAACACAGGTCAATATACGCCGACATATGGTTAACACGAGACCAAAACACACTAACACCTGTTCAACAACAGAAACCAGTAAACACAAGCACCTGTTTAAAACAGACCAATGCACACCAAAACCTGCTGAACTTGACAGATCAACATCGATTACCTGGCACATTTCAAAAGACAGGTTTTCACTTCCTCCAAAATTTCTTAAATACTTTCCCTTGTCTCTTATTTTTCGTGTCATTAACCTTTCTGTATTTCAGTTAGCCCCGGCCTTGACGTGGACTTTTGTCCGTAACTGGAGTCTAAAAAAAAAAAAAAAAATAATACAACACCTACACTTGTTTAACAACACAGTCCAGTACACACAAACACTTGCAAACAGCATAAAGCAATACACGCCAACACCTGTCTAGTATACACAAACTCCTGTTAACAAATATCAATACACACTAAAATCTTTTTACTCACACCCTAACCCCTGTGTAGTACTATGGCTCTTCCGATATACATTCATGAAAATACAGGACTGGAATGTGACATTATCCATCACAATTACTGATCTTCTCGTGGTAAATACAATCTATGTACTAAAACCCGTGCCAGGATAATGACTCAGCCAGTCTTTAGATGTCAAACATAGATAATGGGCTAGTATAGACACTATATACCATCTCACTTCTACTCCTGACATTCATATTATCTTTTCAGGCATTCATGTTCCGGTTATTCTGGAAAATCTATGCAACACTGTTGGTAAATGTAAATGTTTTCATGCATTGCACACCTTTTGCTTGTTTTCTTAATCAAGTCTTGGTTCGTAAAACCTTTATCTCGGAAAATAGTGTGTAGATAAGTGTATCGTGCCTGAGATGTATGATTCCCTCCTGGGTATCTATCAGTACAATTATTTTTTTTCCGTCTTGCGTAATGTTTTATCCGTAAAGAATGACACCATCACGAATCTAACAGTTCAGAACACCATAATCTTGTTTATTCTGATCGAATTTCATTATCAGTTCAATTTGTCGCTTCACTGGCATTTATATATCTGCATTTAAAGAATCAAGGCCATTCATCAACGAACATTTTCCATTATAATCATTGTTAGCCTTGACAGATCATTACTGTATTAATTGAAGCTAAATTACTCAACATTAAACTGTCCATTTAAAAGATAAATGTAACCCATTATCATCATTCATCAGTGTTCATCATTTCTACCTGGCCAGTTCAACATTATCTTTCCACCTGTAACAAAATTGTGTTAGTATGACTTTTTTTTTATGTTAAAGGCTCCAGTAAAGGACAAAAATCCACATCAAGGCCGGGCCCTAATTGAAATACAGAGAGAATTGAGAACGGGGGAAAACAGAAGGGAAGATATTTACAAAATTTTCAGGAAGTGAAAACATATCTCTTGAAATGAGCCAGGTCATAGTTATTAGGAAAGTCATGAGAAGGTAGATAGTTCCAAAGCTTCGACGTGTAGGGAAAGAAGCAGTTATCAAAACCCCACACCCTTGATTTGCCGATGGGCACACAATAATCATGTGACGCAGCAGCTAACCCAGTATACCGTGGTCTAACTAGTGGTGGGGACACACAAGCAGCCAGTTCTCGGAAGCAAAAGCCAAAGTAATACCTATAGAAAAGGGAAAGAGAACTAACATTGCGGCGTAGGGCAAGGGGGTCAAGTTTGGAAGTTAGCCTGGACAATTTATAAGTCGGATCGCTTTCGACTCAACTCTCTCAAGTAAGGAAACAGAGCTATAACCACCCCAAATGTGGGAGCAGTACTCCATACAAGGACGAATCAATCCCTTGTA
>JAYMFT010153968.1:0-26587 GCA_038088735.1 Panulirus argus
TGCATTCATCCACATCCTTCAATTCTGCTCCCTCTTCTCTCACTCGATCTGCATCTTGCCTTGACACAGCTTCCACAGTAAACTCAGACTTGGACAGGATATTTCAGTGAGGTACACAAAATCTAGTTAAGTTTAATGCCTCTAAGACCCAATTTCTATATATCTCTCTATCTAATATTATTCACAACTCTCGTATCTCCTTTGACGGTTTTATAATTCCACCTCTTGATTCGATGAACATACTTGGTATTACTGTAACATCCTCTCTTTCTTGGAAACCCCACATTATGGGAATAGTTAAGTCTGCCTCTAAGAAACTGGGTGTACTGTTTAGATGTCGTAGCTTTTACTCTTCTGAACAGTTGTTCCACTTATACAAGGGATTGATTCATCTCTGTGTGGAGTACTGCTCTCACATTTGGGGTGGTTCTAGCTCTGTTTCTTTACTTGACAGAGTTGAGTCAAAAATGGTTCGACTTATAAATTGTCCCAGGCTAACTTTCAAACTTGACCCCCTTGCCCTACACTGCAATGTTGGTTTACTTTCCCTCTTCTATAGGTATTACTCTGGCTTTTTCTCCTGAGAGCTGGCTGCTTATGTGCCCCCACCACTAGCTAGACCATGCAATACTCAGCAAGCTGCTGCATAACATGATTATTGTGTGGCCTTTGGCAACTCAAGGGTGTGTCATTTTGATAACTGCTTCTTTCCCTATTCGTCGAAGCTTTGGAACTCTCAACCTTCTCATGTGCTTCCCAATAAATATGACCTGGCTTATTTCAAAAGGCAGATCTTTCACTTTCTCAAAAATTTTTAAATACTTACCCTGTTTTTTCTTTTCCCATTTCTTAACTCTCTCTATATTTCATTTAGTGCCAGCCTTGATGTGGACCTTTATCTGTGACTGGAGCCTTCAACATGAAAATAAAAATACTGGGGTCGACATGCTGTCAATGGACTGAACCAGGGCATTTGATACTTCTGGGGTAAACCATGGAAAGGTCTGTGGGGCTGGATGTGGCTAGGGAGCTGTGATATCAGTGCATTACACATGACAGCTAGAGAGTGAGTGTGAGCAAATGTGGCCTTTTTCATCTGTTTCCTGGTGCTACCTCGCTGATGCAGGGGGCAGCAATGCTATTTCCTGTGGAACAGGGGGGCGTCAGGAATGGATGGAGGTGAGCAAGTATGAATATGTACATGTGTATATGTGTTTATGCATGTGTGTGTGTGTGTATGCATATATATATGTATTTATTGGTATGTATATGTATGTATTGTGCATATATGTGCATGTATGGATATATGTGTGCATGTGAGTGGATACGTCTTTCTTTGTCTGTCTCCTGGCGCTGCCTTGCTGATGCGGGAAACAGTGATCAAGTATAACAATAATAATATGATAAGATTCGGGTTGTTTAATCTGATCTTGTAAGATTTGTTTGTCAGTCTGGGAATCATCTTAGTAGCTCAGTGCTGTGTTCCTTCCATTCTGTTTATGTGTTGTTTTAGGTATGGTGACCAAAAATGAACACGTGGACAAACCAATGAATTGAAAGATATGGATGATTTCCCTGGACTTAAATTCATAAGCTCTACCCGTGAAACTAAGAATTTTGTTCGCTCTTTTCATTGCTTCTGTGTGCTGCTGACTTAGTTCTAGGTCACTAAAGCTTATTATACCTAAGTCTTTTTGTAAAACTTTGCACTTATTTATATGGAAATTAATTTGCCACTTATGAGCCCAGGCCCTCAGTTTGCCTATGTCAGTTTGAATCTGTAGTTATTCAAGTTCATTTGTAGATTTTTTTCCATGCTTCATGTTAATTACAGATTTTGATATCTCACAATTCAGCCTATTATCAATATTATTAATATCTATGAAAAAGAGAACTGGTCCTAAGACTGATCCTTGTGGCACTTCACTTATCATGTCTAACCATTCTGGGGCTTGGCCATTGATTACTACTCTTTGTTTAAGGCTGGTTAACAAATTTCCTATCTACTGAAGAATAACCCCATCAATATCGTGTGTCTTGATTTTTGCCAGTAATTTTTGATGCAGAACCTTATTGAAAGCTTTTTTGAAAATCTAGATAGATAACATCAGCTGCTTTACTTTTGTCATACATGTTGATTATATCATAAAAGAAATCAAGCAGATTTGTTAGACATGGGCAATTTTGTTGAAAATCATGCTGGGAATCATTTATTAAGTGGTGGTCTTCTAAATGGTCTACAATTCTATCATGACTGGTGGTTTTCATATCACCTTCCATCACCATGCACATGTATGTCACCTTTTCTTACCATACATAGGTATATCACCATCCCTTACCATAAACAGGAATATCACCTTCACTCAGCAAGTACATGTATATCACTTTCCCTCACAATACACAGGGTATCTCATTCCCTCACAGTACACAAGTATATCATGCTCCCTCACCATGAACAGTTATATCACATTCCCTCACCATAAACAGTTATATCACATTCCCTCACCATACATGAGTAAATAATGTTTACTAACCATACATGAATATATCACATTCCCTCATCATACACTGTGTGCCAGCATGACTTTTCTTTGCATGATTTGACAGAGTTAGAGGAATAATTTTTCAGTCACTATATGAACTATACTTTATGAGGGAAAACTAATGTTGAATATGAATGTACTACTACACTGTGACTGAGATGGGGATATTTGTCATGGTTGCTCCATAGAGCAGCCAGGGAAGGAATATCTTCTTCCCTAATGTGTCCTTATGTTCCTGTTCCCCTCACCTTGAAATTTTTGCCTTTATGTTCTCATTACTATTTCCTTCACTTAACCTTATCAGTGTTGCCTATATTATGTTTCCATATTATTGTTTAATCTGTTTCAAATTCACTGTTCTCCTCTTCTCACTTTACTATTTCCAAGATTCCTTCTCTTTGATGATATTTCTTTCAGTGTTCCAATATCATTGTTCCTTTAACCTTACAGCTTTTTATTACCCAGTGTTCCCATATCATTGTTCCTTTAACCTTACAGCTTTTTATTACCAAGATTTCTTCTCTGCAATATCATGTCTTTCATTGTTCCCTTCATTAAGTTTGTGTATGATTGTTTCATTGTCTATATACTCAGATATTGTTCCCTTCAACCCATTATTTTTTGTTTCATTATAGACACATGATGTTGAACACTTCTCCACATTGTTCCATTCATTATGTTCTCAGATGATTATTGCCTTCATTATTTTCCCATATTGTTTCTTTCATTATGCTCCCCTATTGTTCTGTTGATTGTTTATCATATTACTCTTCCTTTCAACCTCCCAATATTATTGTGCCACTCATTATCTTTCCGTATCATTGATTCCGTCATTGTTCCCTTACTACTGACACCTTTATTGTTCCCGAATAATTGTTTAATTTAAGCGGGAGTTCTAAATGTGGGTTGGTGTGTTACGGTTCACAAAACTGAGATAGGGATACATAAACACATTTCCAACAACAGTGCTCTGTTGGTTAAGGTACTGGAGGTAAGGTAGCAAGGGCATAGTGCTAGAAAAATTGTAGGATTATGGTGGTAAGGATAGGTCAAGATAGGTACGTTGAGAAATAGGAGACAGTCTTAGCAGGGGGGTCCCATCACTGTTTTCCATACTATTATTCTCCATTATTTTCTGTGATATTGTTCTCTTCATTATGTTTCCATGTTATAGTTTCCTTCATTCTGTTTCAATATCTTTGTTCCCTTTCATAATATTTCAAAAATATTATTCTCTTCATTATTTTCCATATTATAGTTCTCATTTTGTTTCCAAGATACTGTTAGCTATAATGTTTCCATATTTTGTTTCCAGAATACTGTTCCCTTTATTGTTTCCATAATATTGTTCCCTTCATTGTTTTCTTCATTATGTTTCCATGTAATTGTTCACCTCATAATGTTTCCACTTTATTGTATGCTTCATGATAATATTGTTCTCTTCATTATGTTAACATTCTGTCTTTCTATATCTTAATGTGATACTATTGTTACCTACTCCAGCTAAACTCTCAGTGCTCCATTTCACTTCATTATTTTTTCTTCAGTTAATTATGAAACTTCGTCACCATCACTGTGTTACAATATCACTGTTCACCTTATTTTTTCTCAAGCATATATCTTATTCTCTTACTCTCATTTCAGTAATTAAAAATTCACTGTGTTATTATTCTATCCCTGATAAGTTTGCTGTTTACAGTATCCTATCTTTTATCAATATGTCATAAGTTGATTAGTGCCTATGGTGTTGCAGGGTTCAACAAGCAGTGATCCTGAAGGGTCTGTGGGAATGGGTGTGGGTATAGTGGGTGTGTCATCATCAAGGGCAGACCTGGTGCTGGAGGACGATGATGATGAAGATGGTGGAGAGTGTGGCTGGCTCTGTTTTCGGCCAGAGAAGCTGCAGCAAACCCGCACTGCCAAGTGGGTTCTCTTCTGGCTCTGTTGGGCTGCTGCTGCTCAGGGTGAGTACCTCCCAACCTCCAGCCCATCGCTTGTACCCATGCAGGTATACTCAGTGACCCCATGCTTTAGCAGGTACTTCTACGATCCCATGCTCTAGCAAGTATACTCAGGAGCCCACGTACTAGCAAGTACACTCAGGACTCCATGCTCTGGCAGGTACAGTCAGTACTCCATTCTCTGGTAAGTTCACTTGTTACCCCATTCTCAGGTAGGTACATACAGTACCCCATTCTCTGGTAGATACAATCAATACCCCATACTCTGGCAGGCACACTCAGGACCTCTATTCTGACATGCTCTGGCAGGCACACTGAGTTTAGCAATTAGTGTTTTTCTTGTAAACCTAACTATGCAAGGATTTTTTAGAGATCATACAGAAGTAGTTGCACCACACCATTCCCTTCCACTTCCAGACCACATTCTCACACTGCCTTTCCAGTTCACGGAAATGGAAGGGGAGGGGGGGAGGATGTAACTGAAACATACATGATTAGTATGTCTGTGAACCTAGCATTTTCGTCTTGCAGGTATTGATTCAAAGTAAATAAATTCTGTCCATAGTGCGTTTGGTGATAATGAAGGTGGAACTAGTGTTAGTGCTATTGGAAATGGAATGGTGGTAATGTCGAAGGTTGAACAAGTGATAATATTAGAGTGATGATGATGATGATGATGTTGGAGTGAAGCAGAATTTATCCTTATCATTAGGGAAATAACGTAGTATTAGCAGATGCTGAGGGTAAAGCAGCTATAACTGACAGTCTGTATACAAGAGAGTTATATCACAATGATTGTATGTGTAAATTAGATAATTATGTTAAATGTAAATAGCAGTTTAGAAGGGACTTCGGAACTCAAATAACAAACTATTGAGGATAAAGAAAGGTGTTGAAGTAGGTTTTCTCTTTCATCAGAAATGACCATTTTGAGACAATTCTTTGTTGACTGATTGGTCAAACTGTGTTGACCCATTGTCATTAATGGAAAGCATTAATCGAGAGAAGTCTTGGTCTAGTATATGACATATGGAACTGCTATATTACCATAGAACATGTATTAACAGAAAGTCAAATATGATTCACATAACAATAAAAGATATAAAAGTATTAGACAAATTTTTGTCATTAATGTTAATGCAAATAGTTTGATGACATTTTTAAAGGAAGACAAGATATATTTTTTTCATGTAAACATCTGTAGGGTTTGATATCTTTTTCATGCTAAAAATTGATGAATAATCTTTAAATTCTAGTGTTTCACAAATCACAAAAGATCAGTTGATCAGTGCTATATTTTGATGTGAACCTTTTTTGGATAAGGTAGGGAATTTTTCTTTTTCATGCCTGTTCATTGTTTCCTGTACTAGCAAGGTAGTTCCAGGAACAGATGAAGAGAAGGCATCATTTGCTCATATTCATTCTTTAGTAGTCATGTGCAATACTGAAGCCACAGCCCCCTATCTACAACCAGGTCCCACAGACCTTTCTGTGGTTTCCTCTGGCTGCTTCATACACCCTGGTTCAGCCCATTGACAGCACATTGCCCCTTGTATACCACTTTCCTCTAGTTCATTCTATCACTTGCATGCCTGTCACTCTCCTGCACATTTAGGCGCAGAGCACTCAAAAACTTATTCACTCCATCCTTCTAACTTTTAGTTTGGTCCCCTGTGCCTTGTTCCCTCAATTTTAACACATATTTTCTTTGTCTACCTGCTATCACTCATACTTTCCTATATCCAAATCATTTCAGTATCCGCTCTTCAACTCTATCAACCATGCTCTCCTAATTACCACACCTCTCTCTCACCCTGTCATTACTTACTTGACCAACCCTATATACAATATATATTGTCTTCAAACATATCATTTCATGCACATTCACCTTCTTCCATACATTCTCATATATATCCCATGCCTTCCATCCACACAACATTGATGGGACTACAGTAACCCATTTTTACATTTTCAGACAGTGACCTAACTTTCATTACATTCTTCAATGCTCCCAGAGCCTTTGCTGTCTCACTCACTGTATGACTAATCCCAACTTCCATGGTTTCATTCATTGCCATGTCCAATCTTAGGTATTTAAAACACTTCACTTCCTCCAGGTTTTCTCCATTCAAACTCACACCCCAACTGACCTGTCTGTCTGCACTGTTAAACCTAATAACTTTGCTTTTTTCACATTCACTTTAAATTTTTGCCCTTCATACACTTGCACAAACTCAGACATCGACTTCTGCAATATCTCACTTGAATCTGCCACCAGCACCATGTTAACAAATGGCAATTGACTCACTTCTCAGACCCCCAATGCCCTTCTCTCCATGACCTTTGCATTTACAAGAATACAGATGTAAAATAAATTAATGTATAACAAAAACAGATTGAGTTATTATACAAACTTACACTCAGCACACCTCAGCCTGTCTCGGCTAGTTTCTCTTTGGGGTAAGTAGGTGCATGGACCCCATAACATTGTTAATTGTCTTATCATGTAGTTTTTAGCTCAGTGTTTTAGCTTTGGTTCTGTTCCTTACGTTTGATAATTTTGAATCCTATAGTTAATATATTTTGTTTTAATGCCATGTTATTTCCTAGGAATGGTTGTGAATGGATTTGTGAATGTGTGCATCACAACCATAGAGAAGAGATTTGATCTGCGGTCAACAGACACAGGTAAGAGAAATTCAAAGAAATTCACATGAAGGTTTTTCTTTAGGAAAATGATTAAATTTGATATATTTAAACCAGCTTTTGTGAAATATAAGTCTTTCTGACCCTTGTTTTATATGTTCTTGATGTTTGTGGATGGGGCATAAAATTTACAGTTTGTTTCACATGACTCTCAGGTCTGATAGCTGGAGCATACGACATTGCATCTGTGTTGTGTTCAATACCTGTGTCTTATCTGGGGTCACGATCGGGCAGCTCCAAGCCACGCTGGCTGGGCTGGGGTGTCTTCATCATGGGCCTTGGCTCCTTTGTCTTCACTCTTCCCCACTTTGGTTCTCCAGCCTACAGTCCTGGTAGCTCTGACACTGCCTCTTTCTTCTACTGTCTACGAGAGGTAAGTACCAACCAAAAGGGCTGTGCTTTAACCTCAGGTTTAGGAAGGTGTCTTTGATGAGAAGACACTGTCCATTTCCAATATGGTATTTGTTTACTAAAAATTATTTATTATTGAAGGATACAAAGATGAAAGAAAATAACTTCTATCATTTTATATTTATTTGGCAAAGAATGCTTATTGTATGTAATTTGAAGTTTTATGAATTGTTTTATGCACTTTGACATGCAGATGATATGTCTTAAACATTTGTCCAAATACCCCCTATATACATGAAGTTAAAAATGTTTGCCTTTTTGGATGTTTGGCCAGGGTGGCCGAGAGTCTCATTGTGGTGTGGTAGTGGAGAACTGGCTGTCCTCATTCCGACACATCTTTGTGCTTGGACAATTCCTTCATGGTGTTGGTGCCTCGCCACTCTATACTCTTGGCATCACCTACCTAGATGAGTCTGTCCCCATCAAGATGTCGTCAATGTATCTAGGTGTGTGCCTCAACATCTTGTAGACTGTTTTATCCACATAACTTACTTACCATTTTCAGTCAGTCGTAGAAAGGAAATAGTTATGAAAGATTTTATATTAGATCACTGTGGTTGATTCATTTTAATGTTAGAATCTAATCTGAATAGAGTTACATATTGCAATAATCATGTGCATTAATGTCTAAGGTAAACAAGTTTATTTCATATACTGATGGTATTACTTCTCAGTCATACCAACTAGACTTTAAGTAGATTTTTCTTCTTATGAGAATGCGTTATTAGCAACTAATTTTCATATTGTTAACCTGTTGCTCATTTACAGAGGAGTGTGAGGAGTGTATTTACAGAAGTACTTAAACAATCCTTGGATGTGCTTTTTTTTTTTGCCCATATAAAAGCAATGATTGTAGTTGAGAATGAATAAGTAAATCTAGAAGATACAAAGATGTGCCACTGATTTAAAAAGAAATTTTGTACAGCAAATATTTTTGGGTATCATACATGGATACTGAAGACATAAAGTACAAAAATCTCATATTTGATTGAAATGTGAGCTAAGATATGATATTTCATATTGGTTTTAAATTAGATGCACACCACTCCATACCATAACAGTTTTTATGTACTGTTATAGATAATAACAAGGGTACATTGTTGATGCAGGCATCTTCTGTGCCATGGCAGTCGTTGGGCCAGCCCTTGGTTATGTGCTGGGTGGCCAGTTTCTCAAGATCTACATTGATGCTCCAGGCATTGACCCTGCCAAGTAAGATAAAGCAGTCCTGATCTGAAAATATTTACTATGTTAAAAGTTAGATCTTCATGTCTGAGTCTTTCTTGACTATTTTTAGTTTTATTTTTCTCTCATACAAGTCATCTATTTCTTTCAAAAGTGAGGTAGCACCATAAACACAGGAATGAGCCTAAGAGGAAAAAATCCTCTCTTAGCTCCTTCCTCTGTTCATTCTTTTGGAAAGTAATACAGGAAAGGAGGATTTTCAGTCCTCCTCTCTGTCCTCTTCTAGTTACCTTCTGTAACACACACAGATAAGTAGGCAGCATTCTTTCTCCCCTCTCCCTATGTATTATTATTATTATTATTTTTATTATTATTATTATTATTATCATTTATATATTTTTTCATACTTGTTTCCCTTCTCTTGTATTAGCAAGGTTATTACCAGGAACAGATGAAGAAAGGCTGCATTTGCTCACATCTGTTCTCTAGCTGTCATGTGCAATGCACCAAAACCACAGTCCCCGTTCCACAACCAGGCCCCACAGACCTTTCCATGGTTTCCTCAGGAAGCTTCACATGCCCTGGTTAGTCCATTGACAGCATGTCAACCCCTGCATACCACATTGTTCCAGTTCACTTTATCCCATGCATATACTCAAAATATGACTACATCCTTCCATTTCCAATTTGGTCTCCCTTATCTCCTTGTCCCCTCCGCTTCTGACACATATATCCTCTTTGTCAGCATCTCCTCACTCATTCTCTCCATATTTTTAAACCATTTCAACACATCCTGTTCAGCTCTTTCAACCATGCTCATTTTATTACCACGCCTCTCTCTTATTGTTTAATACTCACTAGATCAACCAACCTCACACTATTCACTATCAACACAAGACCTTAGTGATAACATAAAAGCAGTCTTTCTTCTACCCAACACTACGTCTTTAATATCTTCTTTCAAAGCCTACTATTTATGGACAATATGGCAAAGCTTGTGAAGGTTGCAAAAAATGACCAGATGACTGTGGAGGAATACTGGAAGTCCTTTACCATTAGGGTTGCCATCATGATCATTTGTGAGGCCTGGAAGGAAATCACCAGTGTTTGTATGAACGGAATATGATGTAAGCTTTGCCCTCAGTTTGTTCATGGATACCAGGGTTTTGTTTCCAACACTAAAGTATCAAGAACACATGCACACATTGTGGAAATGAGAAGGTCTCAAATGAAGATCTTCAGTTGGAGGAGGAAAACTAGGAGGAGGTGGCAAAAAAAGAAGAGGAGGCCAAGTAAGTGCATTCTTTTACTAGGAAGAGGTTAGCTGAAGCATTTCACCACATTGACCTTGCTCCTTCTATATTTGACAAGGATGACCCAAACACAGAATGTGAATTCAAATTTGGCCTAAAATGTCCTAGCTGACATTAGGTACTATAAAGAAATCCTTCATGAGGAGACAATGAAGGCTAAAGAGACAATACTAGGTGAGGAGACAATGAAGGCTAAAGAGACAATACTAGGTGTCTTTTTGAAAAATAAGGAGGACCAGCCATTGATATTTAGTGACGTAATAGCTGAACTCACTAGACCATCACCAACACCTTCGACAACTACATTATCTGATCCAGATGACCTCCTTCCCTTGTAACTCCTCCACTCACCCCCTCCCTCTTTGTCAGGACTGGTAAGCAATTCAGGAGCAGCAATAAATGTAAGTTAGAATTAATTTTGTTATTTTCTGTTTTTATTGATAGAATTCATTGTACTGTATGTATATTATAGGATTTTATATTTCCTGATACATGTATACTTTTGGAAGGTTTATTATGTGAAAAAAACAAGAGAGGAGATGTAAACATCAATGAAGGGGGCAAAAGGAGAAGTGGTAACAGGTAATGATGAAGTGAGGAGGAGATGGAGTGGGTATTTTGAAGGACTGGTGAAAGCATTTGATGATAGGGTGGCAGTTGTAGGGTGTTTGGGTCGTGGTGATATGTGAAGTGATAGAGTCATGGAAAGCAATTTGGTGAAGAGAGAGAAGAAACCTTGTGAAGAATAAAATGTGGCAAGGCAGCTGAAATGGATGGTATTATTGTTGAATTTTTTTAAGAAAGAGGATGAATTTGTAGATGATTGGCTAGTTAGGATTTTCATTGTATGTATGGATCATGGTGAGGTGCCTGAGGATTGATGGAATTCATATATAGTACCATTGTATGAAGGCAAGGGGATGAAGGTTAGTGTTCAAACTACAGAGATAAAATTTTGTTGAGTGTGACTGGTAAGTTGTATGGGAGGGTAGTGATTAGGAAAGTGAAGGCATGTCCAGAGCATCAGATTGGGATGGAACAGAGCGATCATTACCAGAACATGTAGGAGGGTAAAAGGCACAGGGATTGATGTGCTGTCAGTTGACACAACCAAAGCATGTGAAGCAACCAGGGTAAACCACAAAAAGATCTGTGGGGCCTGGTTGCAGAGGGGGAGCTATGGTTTCAGTGCATTACATATATCAGCAAGGGAATGGATGTGGGCAGCTACAGCCTTTCTACATCTGCTCCTGGCATTACCTTGCTAACTTATGTAATGGTGATCAAGTATGAAAAAAGGAATGTATACAGAAGTTTTTCACTGGTATGATATTTGTCACTGTCTGTTTAATGATGAGCCCCCTAATCTCTATTACTTATATTATTTGATATATGAGATAGTTTTTAAAAACTTAACTATGATATTTGTCACTGTCTGTTTAATGATGAACCCCCTAATATTTATTACTTATATTATTTGATATACGAGTTAGTTTTTAAAAACTTAACTATCACATAAATTGAGAGATCCTTGTGATATCATCATTATTTTGCTATTATTGTTATTATTATCATTATTATTTTTATTATTATTATTATTATTATTATTATTATTATTATTATAATTATTATTATTATTATTATTATTATTATTATTATTATTTCTGTTATAATTATTATATTATGCTAGTATCCTTTTGTGGGCCTCATATAACTCTGAGGCTGTGTTCTACATGGAAGTTGAGTAGGTAGGCTCCTTCTTGATGAAAAGGTCTTTGATGATGTTCTCTTTTCTGTTCACTGATGATGATACAGCCTCACTGAGGATGGCCTTTTACATAAAGTGATAAACTTGCTGGCAAACTCCACAAACACCTAACTGTTTATTCTATAGAGCATGCACAGGATTATTTGCTGCAGCTATTTAAGATGTAGAAATTCCAAATTTTAATGTTTTGGAATAATGTGAAAGTAGTCTTTAAAATTTACATCATTTCAGAATTGAAGGGTGTATTTTCTTTTCAGCTTTGGCCTACATGTAAACAGCGATTTGTGGCTGGGCGGGTGGTGGATCGGCTTCTTGGTGTCTGGAACAATATCCATTCTCATCTCTTGGCCCATCATGGCTTTCCCTTCTCGGCTACCAGGTCATTATCATCTCTGAACAAAAGATTATACCCTAACTATGTGCTGTTTCTCATACACTTTGATGGAAAACACTAGCCTTAAGAGAAAGTCTCATTTTCTTAAGAATAAAAGAGAAAATTTTAGGGAAAGAAAGGATGAAGCATACCTTCTAGGATGGGAAAACAGAGAGGATTCAAGACTGTTTAGAATGAAGTGGAGCTAATGTAGAAGCAGTTTCATGGTGCTATGCTGGAGCTGCTACAGAAGTGTGCAGTGCATACTGTATAGTGTGTGGCAAGTAAGTGGGAGTATGAGTGAGTGGTTTGCAATAAACTTCAGAGTGTGCCAACCTTGTGTGATTCAGTTTTGGATATCTTATGATTTTATGAATAGGGCACATGAAGCAGTTAGTGGATACCCCAGAAGGGCATGTGGGACTTAAATGTGGTTGGAGGGCTGTGGTTTGGTGCATTGCACATGACAGCTAGAGAATAGATATGAGCAAATGAGACTCTTTCTTTGTCTGTTCCTGATGCTTCCTTGCTAACACAGGAAACAGTGAACAAAAATAAAAAAAAGAGAGAGCATGGAATGAGATATGAACTGGATAGAACAATTGTGGTGTAATTCTTAACCATGGAGAGAGAAATTGGAAGTTGTTATATATATATTTCATGCAGATGATGCTGTCTTATTTGCTGCCTAAGAGGCATAGTTGGAAAGAATGGTGAGTCAGTTCAATGATGTGCAGGAGTAGGATGCTGAAAGTGACTAGAAGTAAGATACTAATTACTGAAAAGGAAGGGAGATCAGATTGTAAGATCATTAGGCATGATAAAGAACTGTAAGTTGTTGATAAGTTTAAGTATCTGAGAGTGAAGTTTAGCAATAAGGAGAGTTTGAATGCTGAAGTTAAAGAATCATGCAAGGGAGAAAAATTGGGGATAGATGAAGAACACTGATGAATGGAAATATTGAAGTGTAGAATTTGCAAGCTTACACAAAGGAGTTTTCATCACTCTACAAATGTGAAGCCCAGGTTCTTATAGGTCAGTATAGATAAAGAATAAGAGCCATAGAGATGAATAATTTGAGGAATATAGTTGGAATTAGGAGGATGGATAGAAAATGAAAAATGAAGTGAGAACATAGCATAGTGTGAAGAAGATATTTTAAAGGTACATGGATGAAAATATCTAAGAATGGTTGGCTTGTGTGCAATGCATTGCAGAGAAGAGACTGGTAAAGAAGATACATTACAGTACAGTAGTTGATGGAAGGAGAGGAAGTAGACAACTGAAGAGATGGATAGATGTAACAAGAGATTTGTAGGGCTAGGGATAATTCAGATATTAGAGTGACGAGTGATCAAATGCAACAGAAGCATCTTCTGTATAAAAGTAATATGATTGAAGACCTTGGTGTCTGTTGACAAGTTGATATATAAACAAGAAAAGTAAGAAGAGATTTTATAAACATGGAAGTTTATGTTTCACATTAACACACTGGACATGTACCAAAGGATGATGTTGCAGAGGCTATGCTTACCTGATCCTTCCCACCAAATGGGAAATGGAAAGATGATATTGGATGGACGACAGAATTTATTATTTATATAAGGAGTCATATTGAGGGAAAAATTCTATTTCTAATGTTTATAAGTTCACAATAGCACAGTGAGTGTATTTAGACATTGCATTTGTTTTTCTCCTTGTTAACAAGGATGGCCATATTCAAGACATATTCTTTGACAAGTTTTCCCACTATTGCTGTGGTTTTGGTTTATCACCAGGCTCCAAAGCTATCAAAGCAGCAAGGGTGTCTGAGGCTCACAGATCTAGGGAGGCTTCAGTTGGGTTTGGCCGATTGATGGATCTGCCAAAAGCAGTACGAGTCCTAGCTGTCAATCCAACCTTCATCATGCTCTCCCTGGCTGGGGCTACAGAGGGTATCCTCATGTCTGGGTTTGCCACCTTCATGGCCAAGTTTATTGAGAATCAATTCAGCATGCCTGCTAGTTTTGCTGCACTACTTGTTGGTGAGTTGTTTATTATCATAGAAGCTGTATGTGCTAAAATTAAGATTTTGTGATTATGAAAGACATTCATTTGTTTAGTATGTATTCTTATCTGTGTACAGTACTGAAAAATAGCTGAATAGACTTTATCTTTATTCAACAAAATTGAAAGCTTTATTGAACAACTTTAATCTGGCTCTTCAGAATGAGAAGGCCAGTACTGATATTTCCCCTGAATCATAGGTCCAAGACCACTTGTCTTCTCATGTGCAAAATCACTTAAAAGATAGAGGGATAAGTGCTTAAAAGAAAAAATAATGTTTGAGATTTGTGTGTGTGCAGGGTTTGTGGTGGTGCCTGCAGGTGGGGGAGGCACCATGATAGGGGGATGGCTGGTGAAGTGGCTCCAACTGCGGTGTTCTGGTATCCTCAAGACTTGCATCATCTTCTCATTCTTCTGTCTTCTCTCCTGTTTTACCTTTGTCATCTCCTGCCCTAATATAGACTTTGCTGGCATCAACATTGGCTACAGTAATAAGTAAGTTTGCTTTTGCTTCTTTAATCTATGGTTATCTACAAAAATTATCTTTATACATTATAGTCATCAAAAATTGCATTTTGTATGTGGCATAAGTATGATATAGTAATTTCTTTGTGGTCAGTGTGAAAATTTGATGATATGATTGGCCCAGCATACATGTTCAAGATTTATAAGATAACATTAGTGAGGCCTTGGCTTTATAAAACAAAGTATTTAACTCACAAGAAATATGCATAAGATCCACAAAATGTGCATACAGTCTACAGAACTCTGTCTGTATATATAAATGATTGAATATGCTTTATCCCCAATCCAGCAAGGTATTCCACATAGTCTCCTCTTTGTAACTCTGATCTTGACAGTTGCAGACACTACTCCATTTTCATATACCAGTATGTCATCCCTTACACTGCCATTCCCCTTCCTATTTTTTGTTTACCTTACTGATAATCTGAGTTATCCTTCCTCTGCCTACCCTTTTCATATCCCTAAACCAGCTCCATTTCATTCTCCTCTTTGATAACCATTCATGTGTCTTTTTTCCTACATCATTCTGGATCCCCATTTCTCATGCTATGCATTCCTCTTAGTCCACATTTAATTCTTGAGAAATTCATCTCCACTATCATTCTGTTATTACAATTCCCTGTCTTCTTTCCATACTTTAGAGTAGGCCAATTTGTTTAAAAAATCTGCCATATATGCAAATTTTCTTTTTTTTTCATACATATTTGCCATTTTCTGCATTAGAGAGGTAGCATTAAGAACAGAGGACGGAGCCTTAGAGGGAAAATCCTAACATGGCCCCCTTCTCTGTTCTTTCTTTTGGAAAAGTAAAAATAGAAGGGGAGGATTTCCAGCCCCCCACTCCCTCCCCTTTTAGTTGCCTTTTATGACATGCAGGGAATACATGGGAAGTATTCTTTCTCCCCTATCCCCAAAATAACTTCCCTCACACTTCCGACAATTTTCATTCCTATTATCATCTTTTCTGACATCTTGACATCTATTTTCTCATCTTAGCATAATATTCCTAAATTATTTGAAACTTTGGACTCTTTTGCTCCACACCTATATCCACATTAGGATCTGATTTTACTCTTGTAATCATTTCCTTTTGACACCTCTTACTCCCATTTTCCTCTCTCAAAATGTCAACAATATGGTGTGAACAGTTTGCTGAATATACTCTCATTGCATGTGTTTAATTGCAATTCTAATATTTACTGACAGATGGTTTGTTTCTGTACAATTCTTATAAAGTGGAGATCTAGCAACAAGTTAGGTACAGTGCTAGACTAGCAAGTCCCTCTCACTCACATTCCTGCAGCTTATTTTCTGTTCAGTAGTATCAATATCTTGGCCTTTTCCTTTGCTGTGTCCCATTTTCATAGCTTTACATCTACTCAAATAAAATTTCATCATCCATATCTCACACCAACTTTGGAGTTTGTGTCAGTGCCCTTGCAAGTTTTTTTTTTCACTTTGGAGGTTCCAATGACAGACAAGAGTCCAGATCAAGGATGGGCCTTAATTGAAATATAGAGAGGATTATGAAAGGGAGAAAGAATTTGCAAAATCCTTTCTTTTGAAATGTGCCAGGTTATAGTTACTGGGAAAGACATAAGAAGGTAGAGAGCTCCAAAGTTTCGAGGTGTAGGTAAAGAAACAGTTATCAAAATGGCCCACCCTTGAGTTGCCAACAGGCACACAGTAATGATGAGATACAGCAACTTGCTGAGTATCTCATGCTTTAGCTGGTGGTGGGGACACACAAAGCAGCCAGCTCTCAGGAACAAAAACCAAAGAAATACCTAGAAAAGAGAGAAAGTGAACCAACATTGCAGCGTAGGGCAAGAGGTTTAAGTTTTAAAGTTAGCCTGGGAGAATTTATAAGTTAGACTGCTTTTGACTCAACTGTGTCATGTAAGGATGCAGAGCTAGAACCACCCCAGATGTGAGATCAGTACTTCATACAAGGATGAATCAATCCTTTGTATGAAAAGAGCAGCTGTTAAAAAAAAAGAAAATTCAACATCTAAACAGGACACCCAGTTTCCTACAGGCAGACTTAGCTATTTATATAAAATGAAGCAACCATCATCATTCCTTACTTCTCTAATGACTTTGGCATTGTCTGCAAACATGCTCAGGTATAAGTCCTTTTGGCAAGTCATTTACATTGATCACGAACAGCTGTGTTCCCAGGAAGAAACCACTTCAAGAGAGCTCTTCTGACATGCATCCTTTGTTCCTTTCCATTGAGGTAATTTCCCATCCAGTGAAAAGTTCCTCCTCATTTCTGCCAGATCCAGTTTTTTTTATCATCCTTTTGTATGGTACAGCATCAAATACTTTTTAGCAATCCAGATTTTCACAATCTAACCATCCTTCTCTTTGGTCTAAAATGGAGCTCATTCAATCATAGATGTATAAGAAGTTTGTTGTGAATAACCCTCTTTTTCTAAATGTGTGTTGTCTTTCCTTTTTTTTATGTTAAAGGTTCCAGTCGTTGACATAGGTCAATCAAGGCCAGGCCTTAATTGAAATATAGAGAGAATTATGAAACGGAAAAAGAAAAGACAAGGGAATGTATTTATGAATTTTGGAGGACATGAAATACCTGCCTTTTGAAATGTATCAGGTCATAGTTATTGGGAAGGACATGAGAAGGTAGAGAGTTCAAAAGCTTTGACATGTAGGGAAAGAAGCAGGTATCAAAACAGCCCACCCTTGAGTTGCCAATGGCCACACAATAATCATGTGATGCAGCAGCTTGCTGAGTATAGTGTGTTCTAGCTAGTGGTGGGGGCACACAAGCAGCCAGCTCTTGGGAGCAAAAACCATAGTAATACCTATGGAAGAGGGAATGTGAAACAACATTGGCTTAGGGCAAAGGGGTCAAGTTTGGAAGCTAGCCTGGGACAGTTTATAAGTCAGACCACTTTTGACTCAACTCTGTCAAGTATGCATACAGAGCTAAAACCACCAATGCAAGAGCAGTACTCCACACAGGGACGAATCAACCCCTTGTATAATGGCACAACTGTTCAGTAGAGAAGTAGTTTCGACATCAAAACAGGACACTCAGTTTCTTAGAGGCAGACTTAGCCATTCCTGTAATATGGGGTATCCAAGAAAGAGTGGATGCTACAGTAATACCAAGTATGTTCATTGAGTCAAGAGGTGGAATTACAGAACCATCAAAGGGGATACGAGAGTTGTGAAGAGTTTTCAATAGAGAGATGGGTAGAAATTGGGTCTTGGAAGCATTAAACTTAACTAGATTTTGTGTACCTCACTGAGATATTGTGTCCAAGTCTGAGTTTATTGTGGAAGTTGTGTCGAGGCGAGATGCAGATTGAGTGAGAGAAGAAGGAGCAGAATTGAAGGATGTGGGTGAATGCAGTGTTGAGTCATAAGCGTATGAGTGGATTCGATTATTTGTGGAAGAGAGATACATATTGAAAAAAAGGAGAAAAAGTGTTGGTGACAGGACAGACCCTTGAGGACACCGCTGTTGATAGAGAAAAGGGGGGAAGCTGATCCATCAGCAGTCGCAGCGGTATATTAGCTGGAGAGGGAGCTAGATATCAAGAAGCAAAGTGAGGGAGGGGAGCATAGAGATGAGACCCCGATGCCACACCCTGTTGAAAGCCTTAAATATATCTAGGGCAACTACATGTGACTCCTCAGTATCTTTCATGGATGATGACCAGACATTAGTAAGATAGGAAAGAATATCATCTGTGGATCTCACCTTACAGAAGCCACCTCTTACCTTTTGTGTGCCACATGCATCTCTTGCACATTCCAGTACTGCTTCCCCGAATACCTCCCATTCCTCACCCACTTCCTTTGTTTCATTTACTCTCACACCTTAGCCATTCTATACTCAGTCTCTCTTGGTATTTCTTCACAATTCTCTTTTCCAAGCTCACTTACTCTCACCACTGCTTCTTACCAATATTGTTTCCTCTTGTCTGAAAACCTCTACAAATCTTCACCTTTGCTTTCACAAGATAGTGATCATACATCCAGTCAGCTGCCCATCTCAGCACATTTACATCCAAAACATGTCTGTCAACAAATGTATACTCCAACAATGCCTGCTAACCATCTTTCCTCCTCAAATAAGCATACTTGAATATGTCCCCATTTTTAAACCAAGTATTCCCAATCGTTAGTCCTTTTTCTGTACACAACACCAAAAGCTGTTCACCATTTCAGTTCATAATATTGAATGAATTTGTTTATGTATTTTTATATATATGCACATGCCTGAGACACAAAAACACCCAGTACTTGAACTTTGATATATATACAGGTTGCCAATCAAAAATCCGGCAGTCTTTATTCCAGTTCCATCAGTTTTCTGGCAGGAATCTCGGTGTGGTCTGTACCTGCATGGTGAGCAGAGTTTAAAAATTCCCGGGTTGGCAAGCCACTGTTTTCGGGAGTCACCAGTAATGTTTTGATGGCGTTAAGGCCAGAATCAGCTGTTGGTACACACTTCTGACTGCAAACAGGCATTACTGCTCATTTATATGCCTTTATCATTAAAATCTGCTGCTGCATAGCCCCAGCCATGGATTCAGCAAATAAAAGTTCCTTTGCTTTTCATTCAGTGATTAATTTTCTTTCTTTAAAGTACTATAGTCATTTTCTGTTACAGTATATACAACATATATAGAGTCAGGAGGCAATCAATCAATTTTCCGGAAAAATTGAAAATCTGGCAGCCATGAGATCTCAAGATTGCTGTATTTTTGATTGGCAACCTATGTATAAATATATGTTATGCATTATAGTGTATTGGCATTTGAATTTTCCAGCTTTTGTTCCTTTTGATTTGTGCACAATTATGTATTTTCACTTAATATGAGTTTTGCACCTTGCTGATGCAATATTTTTCTCTTGACAGTTGCAGTGTGGGATGTTATAAAGTGCATTGTCAGGATGAGTGTCATTCTCCACCACCTGAGCCAAGTGTTATATTGGAGATTGATACTCAGGGTAAATTATCATCTCAGCAAATACTGTTCCCCACTGATGATACAGTCATGCCTCAGACACTAGAAAAACTACGTAAGTACTTCAGTTGTAGGTATTTCATAGTTATTTATTAAGTCATGTAATTATAATTCCCTTTCCACTGATTCCTCACACATGAAAAGAGTAGTGACACATTGAGTAGATTTTTTATATCCTTTGTTGTGGTTATTATACACTGCATTGTATATGCACCCCACTGCTTTTCATATATGCATATTCCTCTGTTTTTCAATGCACTATCTTCTTCCATTTTACATCCATTTACATTGAATGGATCAAGTGCATCTCTCTCTGAACACAAGCAGTGCATATGGCACTGAAGGCATCCATCCTTGTGTACTGAAAGCATTTGCCTTTGAACTTGCATCTGTGCTTGCTTCTCTGTTCCATTTCTGTTTAAAAAACATCTTGTTCTTCTTAGAAACATGCATAGATACATCCCATCCCCTAAAAGGGATGGCTGTTCCGATCCCTCTAACTATCATCCTGTTGTTTTGACATTTCCAAAGTCTTTGAATCCCTCTTCAACTCCCATTATCCTTAGACACCTTGAATCTCACAGTCTTCTCTCTGATTACCAGTATGGTTTGCAAAAGACAAGATCCAATGATAATACTCTTTCCTATCTTAGTATTGTCTGGTCATCATCCCTGAAAGACTTTTGGGAATCTTATGTAGTTGCCCTTGACGTATCCAAAGCTTTTGATGGGTGTAGCATCAGGGTCTTATCTCTAAGCTCCCCCCCTTTTCGCTTCCCTCCATCACTTTTCTCCCTCATACCTAGCTTCTTCTCTGGCCAGTCTATCTCTGTTGTTGATGGATCAGCCCTCCCTTTTTCTTCATCAACTTTGGTGTCCCTCAATGTTCTGTCCTGTCCCCTACACTTTTCTCCTTTTTATCAATGATTTCCTCTCGTACACAAATAACCAAGTGCACTCATATGTTGACAAATCATCCATATCCTTCAATTCTGCTCCTCTCTCTCAATTTGTGTTTGGTCTCAACACAACTTCCTCAGTAAACTCAGACTTGGACAGGATATTTCAGTGGGATAGACAGAATCTAGTTAAGTATAATGCCTCAAAGACCCAATTTCTACTCATCTCTCCATCGAAAATTCCTCACAACTATCATCTCTCTTTTGACAATTCTGTAATTCCACCTCTTGACTGAATGGACATGATTGGCATCACTGTAACATCCACAGAAATAGCTAAGTCTGCCTCTAAGAAACTAGGAGTCCTGTTTAGATGTTGAAATATCTACTTCTGAACAGTTGTTCCAATAATGCAAAGGACTGATTCATCCTTGTATGGAGTACTGGTCTCACATCTGGGGTGGTTCTATCTCTCCATCCTTCCCTGACAGAGTCGAAAGTGGTTCAACTCATAAACTCTCTCAGACTAGCTTCAAGACTTGACCCTCTGCTCTATGCTGCATTGTTGGTTCATTTTCCCTCCTCTACAGGTATGACTTTGGTTTTTGCACCTGAAAGCTGGCTACTTGTGTGCCCCCAGCATTAGCTAGACCATATGACACTTGGCAAGCTGCTCTGTCACATGATTACTGTGTGGCCGTTGGCAACTCATAGGTGGGCTGTTTTGATAGCTTTTCTTTCCCAATACCTTGATGCTTTGGACCTCTCTAGCTTCTCATTTCTTTCCTAACAACTATAACCTGGCACACTTTAAGAGACAGGTTTTGCACTTCCTCAAAAAATTTTAAATACTTTCCCTTGTCTTTTCTTTTTCCCTTTCATAATCCTCTCTATTGTATTTCAATTAAGGCCCATTCTTTATGTAGACTTTTGTCCTTGACTGGAGCTTCCAATGGGGGAAAAATAAAAACATGCAGCCTATCAGCTCAACATAGGATTTCTTGATCATTCACTCTGCATGCTAAGCTTAATCATTAGGTAAGACTGATACCTCTATATATACTTCAAGCCTCACTTACACTGCATAATCACCAAATATAATTATAAAGATAAGCAGCAGAGTACAAAGTTACAAAGAGTTACATAGATACACAGACCCAAGGTCCAAGTGAAGTGGTTTGGCTTTAATGCTAAGAAAGGTAAAAGAAAGAAAAGGTCCCCTTGAAAGCAATAGAAGGAAAGAATAGCAAAGCAAAGGCTCTCTCCACACTCTGCACTTTCTCCAGCACATGCTGGCAGGAAAACAGATAGAAAAAATACCTTGGAGGAGTAATAAGCCTGAAGGAAATTTTTATAGGACAGTCATAAGGTAGAATGAGCATGAATATGTCATGCATCCCATCTGCCAGTCTCTTGTCCTGTGGGACTATTCCTTCCTGGAGCAATTTATTAAAAATAAGGGTCGTTGGTCCGGCAATTTTGTGTTTGATGTTTTTGATCACTCATGGATTGAAATTATCAGCACCTGGGCATGTATTAGCCTTCAGTTTATCTATTTTTGTTAGTACTTCTTTAAGTGTGACAGTGAATTCTTATATTGTATGAGTGCTATTTATCACTGTCTCAAAATTCATGTCATTGCTTTCAAGCATTAAAGCAGAACTGAAAGACTTTTTCAGGGTAGTTGCAATGTTTTTATCATCCACAATAGGTTCCCTATTCTTGTTTACTAAGGGTCCTGTTCCACTCCTTATATGATTCTTGCTATTGATATATCTATAAAATCTTTTAGGATGTGTATTACTATCTCATGCAATACTCACTTTGTATTCTCTCTTGGCATTTTTGATAAGGCTTTCACTTATGATTATGTTATATTGCATTGTAATATCTGGGTCATTGTCTGATTTCTTAAGATTATGGAGTTTTATTTCTGTGCCTTATAGCTCTTGCAATATCTTAGGAGTACCACTCAGGCTTGTTGTTGGTTTTTTTGTTTTTGCCGTGCATGGGAATGAATATGATTTGATGTTGCATGAACTGATGCTTAAAACTAGCCCATAATTACTGTGGGCATGAACCAGTAAGGGAGAGACTCGTTAATACATTGTGCAGCCCATTGAAATCTGACCTTTTAAAGTTTGGGGTAATAGTACTGGTTTAAGGGGATTTTGTTTTGTTATTTACATCAAATCAAACCATGGTATGGTCACAAGTGCCTAGATGTTCGCCAGCACAGGTATTAGCTACTAAGTACTCCTGGGATGCAAGAACTAAATCAAGTATATAAACTTCCCTCATCAGCAGGTTGACGGTTTGATTGAGAAAATTGTCTTCGACAAGGTTGATAAGTCTAGCAGATTCAGTCTCTACACCTGAGATAGTTTGCCAGTTGATTTCTGGAAGAATAAAATCCCAAGAATTGTTGAGATAGTTTAGCAGTTGATTTCTGGAAGAATAAAACCCTGAAGAACAATCGCATCTTTATCGTGTATTGCTCATTATAAACTCTCACACATGACAGTGTCAATATCTGCTGGCTTACTAGGGCATCTATGAATGATGTTTATGTAAATTTTGGAAGATTCTGTGCTAATCTGAACACACAAGTGTTCAACAGCAGCAGATGTTGTAGTCTGAATTTCAATGGGGTTTAGGTAAGATTTTACATACAGTGCAGTTCCTCCTCCTCCACCATCTCTGTCCCTTACAAATAATTTGTGGTGTGGTAGATTGTACTCACTAATTAGAGTGTTGTTTTCATGTTCAGAAATATTTCTGTTAAAGTTATGATATCGTGTTCACTGTTAACTAAATAATGCAATTCAGCTAATTTGTTTCGGATGCAAAGTACATTTAATTTCTGTAGGAGATTGATGGAGTGATTTGGTGACTAGCTATACTTTTAGACCTAGGTGTGAAGAGACCCCATGTCCTGCATTCCTGACATCACTGTCTGGTGGGTTGGGGTGGGGAGGGGATTTGTTCTGACCTCGCTTGTGTGACATGTAGTTTGACCCTACCTGACCTCAACCACCTGCTTGATGTAGTCAACACATCAACCTCTACTTTGTCTCAACAAAAAATTTTCCGCTGTAGTTGTAAGGCAATTTGATCACTGATATGCATTGTTTAGAGTTCTGCATCTTTATTTTTGAGGTGAATGCTAGCTTAGCTATATAGTTCTTTGTCTTTTATGAATTCGAGCCATGGATCTGAAAAACCGTTGTTAGCATCCATACACAAGCGTTTCAGTCTCTCATTTACACCTAGCACTATACTTAAGGTGCAGTTACCTACATTAAGTTGCAGGGGAGCACCAACTATAACAATTTTATCCGATCTATCACTCAGGGTGCCAGTCAGCTCGTTGTATTCTTTTATGATAACTTCTGAATTTGAATTCTTGTGGTAAACGTCATTGCTTCCAGTATTCACTACTAAACTTGAATTTTTACTTGGTACTTTAATGTCTTTAACCTTTTGTTTGATTTGGGAAATTTTGGAACCCGAGTAGATGTGGACTGTTCTTTTAACTCTCAAATTTCACACCAAGTGTTTACCTGTATGTCTTACCAACAAGTCACCTGTAATTACAGAACAGTCTTCTTCGCTCTCTTTGTGCAAGTCGCTGAGTAATGCAAATCGATTGCTCATGGGTATGGCCAGTGTGGGTAGGATGGGGGAGGGAGAGAGTAATCCCATGAAGAAGGAGGAGGGGATCGGCTGAATGTCTGGTTAAGATGTGATGTAGACTTATAGAAGGTTTTGGAATTTGGGCAAGGGAGGACCATAGTGGAGGGATGGGACTGGGAATTTGAGTCAGGGTGATAGGAAGTAGCTGAATGAAGGGGGGGGTTACGATGAACATGATGAGATTTAGGAGGGGCTATGGGGGCATATGCTGTGGGGGAAGGGTACCTCTGGGGGTGGGTTAGGATGGGTATTGGGCATTGGATGGACGTTGAAATTGACGTTTTGTGAGGAGGATGTGAGTAAGGGAGAGGTGGACCAGGATGGCAGGGGAAAGTAGGCCCGGGGGGAAAGATAATGAGGTTAAGATCATGGAGTGCCCTTTCCAAACTCTGTATATCTTTCCTTTGTATTAACCTCTCCGCAGTTATGGTTTTGAGTTCTGCCTTAATTTTACTGATATCACCTTGTTTAAACTCCTCTTCCAGGGTATGACAGATTATGCAGAACTTCTTTTCCAGGTTACTAAAGGTTATACAGAACAAACAATCTATGTACACTCTGTCTGGTCCCGTTGTAATGAAAATGCTAATCAAACATCGATCACAGGATTTACATAGGTATCAATTAGCTGGTGCCATTGTATTAAGAAAGTAAATTAAACAAATGTACTTTGAAAGGTTAATAAATGTAATTAAAGTGAAGGAACACGTAACATAGGAGAAACACTTATCGATGGTGATTGATGGTAATGCACTGTGATCTCGGTGACTCGTTGGCTAGTGGTGACCTCAACCTGACAGTTGGGTATGGAGCAACACGTCCTGCCAATACAAGCTCCCGAGACATAATGATGAGCTCCTGAGAGGTGTAGGACTATCACTTCTCATGTGAAATTAAAGATGATTGTGAGTTTTAATAATGGCCAGAAACTCTTGCCAATAGCCAAGTCCTTGGGCTTCACGCACTCACCTTTCACTGCTGTCAGGAAAAATAAAGGTGAAATAAGATCAGGCTCTTTGTCTGGCACTACATTAACAGTTCTACAAGTGTGTAAAGGGAGCATTAGGATGGAACACATGGATAAAAGACCAGATTTAGATGAACATGCCTTTTACAGCTTTTATTATCTGTTATTGTTTACTGAACTGAAGAGTGAATTAGGAAAAAAATCAAGTTGAAACTTCTAGTGCAAGTAAGGGATGTTTTGAGAGATTTAAGAGATGTCACAGTCACATAACATCTATATTACAGGGGAGGCAGCAGAATGGTACCTTAAGAATGTAAAGAAAATCACTGAGGAAGGAGATTACACACCTCATCAAATGTTTGATATGAATCAGACTGGGTTTTTCTGAAAAAGATTGCCAGCCAGGATATTCATAAGCATGGAAGAAAAAATGCTCCAGTTGCAGGCACTCAATGATAACATGATGCTTCTCTTGGGATGGAATGCTGAAGGGATTTTATGCTTAATCCTTGCCAGTGGTTATTTAGAAGATCCCAAGTAATATGGCATTCTGACCAGAAGGCTTGGGTCACCCAAAGTATTTTCATCTGTCCATCTATAGATTACTACTATGGTAGTAAAAGATTAGCTAATTAACCTTTTAGTTATTCTTGACCATGCATCAGGGTAACCTCCCCACCTGGCCAAGATGAATCAAAATATTAGGGTGGAGCTTCTCCCTTAAAAATCACTAATTATTTCAGCTCATGGATGACGGTGGGATTGTATCCTTCAAGGTACAGTACATTACTTGAAGCGAACATTCCACCTTATGGGAAGGGTTAGCCTTTGATTAGGGAGTGGCGGAAGAATGACATCATGAATGCTCTGGGCAATATCACTATGTCATGAGGGCAAGTCACACCTACACCAGTGATTTGTTTTCAGGCATGGTTTCTCAAGTTTTTGGCAGACAGACCTCCTTGGTGTAGGTTGGCATTTCTGACTGTGATGCATTCATGGGCCACTCAGGGTCATGCACATAGATTCGAATCCTAGTTGTGGCAGTTGGTCCACAGTCATCCCAGCTGTTCATCTGCCCTAATCAAGGCCATCACATTAATGCTACATGGAATATATATATATATATATATATATATATCCCCTGGGGATAGGGGTGTAAGAATACTTCCCCCGTATTCCCTGCGT